>JANHFX010021468.1:46885-93594 GCA_027560015.1 Chloroceryle amazona | reverse complement strand
GCTCTTCTGACAGTTCCCTCATTACCCTAGGATGGATCCCGTCTGGTCCCATAGACTTGTGGGGATCTAGATGACTCTATGGTCTGAAGTCTGCTGGTAACTCATGCAATTCATTGCCTGACCTGACCCATGTCCTTGTCATACAGTCAGAGGTGCCAGTCTTTCACGCGGCTGTTGTGAGAGGTCATCACTGAGATATGGACAGTGTCCACAGGGAACAGGATCGGTTCATAAGGGTCATAAGGAAGTTTTGGTAAATGAGTTAGCCTGTGTTGTAATGAAGCACCATTTTTTCTTTTTTTTTTTTTTGAGTCCCTGGGCACCTAAAGAGAACACACAATCTGTAATTTATACTTTGCCAAGAATTTTAGACATCTAGGGAGGTTTGTGTAAGTATTACAGTAACTTGTGAAGAATTAATTGGGGATACATGCCATTTTGCGAGGTGTTAGGTCCTGATTAAATGCTCTTTAGTGTGTAGTCATGTTTTATTACAACTTACATATGTTCGGAGCACCGATAGAAAAGAAAGCATGTCACCTATTTACAATCACTACACATTTACATTATATTATTTACAGATAATGAATTTAGTAATATATATGAGCAGAAAATATAGCAAATATCAATATGAAACTGTACAGAGCTTAATCTCATGTCCTTTACTGTGGTTGCATTTCACTGTAATAATAAATACAGTTCTATATTTACACATTTTACTTAAAAAATCTATTAAATGAATTTTAACAATTTCAAGTTTAAAATATCTGATCAAAATATTTCAAACATGCTTATAAAATTAAGACACAAAGCCTTTAGGACTTTCTGCAAGCTAAAAAAGTTCTGATAAAAGAAGCCTTCTTTAACTAGTCTTTAGAATTATAACATTATTTTGCTTCTCAAATCACTTTAAAAACTTCTTAAATATAGCGAGCTGAAAGGAATTTCACTGACATTAAGCAGTGCAGCACAGATGGACCCCACTTAAATTAAAGCTAAGTAAACATGGTAATAGGTATTGTGCAATGGTTGATTGATCTCCTGTTTAATCCAAAGTGGTTTCAGGCATCGTTCTCCAGCTGTATGCTGCACTGCTTCAAAAGCCACAAGAGATAAGGGATTAAGATAAGTACTCAGCTGACTTTATCATATATAATTTCGGCACTGGTTCTTTTTTTTTTTTTCCTGAAGGATGAACATGTCAGCCAAAGTCAACGGAAGCCATCTGTAACTGCAAAACTAAAAATATGCCAGTGTGGATGGACAAGAAAATCAAGGCATATCCATTGCTGGCAACAAATTCTTCATTGTGAAAATAAGTCCTCTGAGTTCTAAAAGTTTTCTGTACAGTAACAGAAGAACAACAGAGATCATCTGTAACTGATTACCTTAGTTACTGGACTGGCCTAACTTCGGTAATGTTAAAAAATTAGTCTCCTTCACCTGGAGGTTGAGTGGCCATTAACTGAGCAGTGAGTACTGACTGGGCTATTAAATATTGCTCCTCAGGGAGCTGTTTTTAACAACAAAAAGAAGTAAACTGGTGCACTTCCACGTTTTAAATGATCAGTAAAAGGTGCCAGCTCTGAGAAAAGAATATCCCCTGATGGCTTGGTGAAGGTCAAAGATTGATATTCTAGGGAAGCGAAGGTGGATCTGCTGTCTGAGATATTCTGACAGTAGACTTGGCAAAGACCTGAAGTCTGCTGTCTCTAACTGGGGTGCTTCTGATGTGTAAACAGAGGTGCCTTGACTCAGCAAAATATTAACATATTTAAAAGCCAGAGAGGAACTCTGCTAATCTAATCTAACCTTTTCCTAAATTAATGCCATCAGAAGTCCCTGAATTCCAACATCTGCTCTGATACCTTTTTTTTTTTTTTGGCAATATATCTAATTTGAATTTAGTTTTTTGGTGACAGATAGTTCTATTAGCTATCGACCATCACTGTCAACAATTTTCACCTTTATTTCTATGCTGCCTAATGTCAACTTCCAGTCAATCTTACCAGATTCTTCTTTTCTTGAGTGAATAGTCCTCTGCTCTCAAACTTCTACTTACCAGAAGTAGCTACTTGTAGACTGTGATAAAATAATTTCTTTTTTAAGCTTCTTTAAATTTATGTTACTCATATCCTTTTCAATTTCACAATGTCTTTACAGCACGTGAATGCAAGAACTGTTTGAAATACCCCAGTAGTGCCTGCATCAGCACTAAGAACACAGATCATACCACCTCTTCATTCCTACTTGATAGTGCCTTGGCTAAGGATATTGGATATCCTTAGCCAAAAGGACATAGTGGCCTCTAAATATTCAGCTGTCTAGTGACCACAGGTAGAAGCTTTCTAGAATCACTGTTTCACAGGACAGAGATCATGCCATGATCAGGACTACAGTTTTTGTTCATAGACAAATTATGTTAAATGGCACCAATGGGAGTGCCTTTGGTGTCCTTTAACTGTCCTCAGCATGCCAGTCTTTTTGTATTAATGACTTCCTATTGTATTTTCTACCCGCAAATTCTATGAGTCATCTGCCAATTTTATCAGCAGTAATTCTGGGAGCAATTCTACTGGCATTGCAGCAGTTTAGGACCAAACTGTGCAGAAGAACCTTGATAGAAAATGTGTATGTGACAATGGCTTGCCATTAACAATTACATTTTTAGCACTTAATGGGATCTTGATTAACTTCTTTCACACCATGTTAACTTTGTAGGTTTAGCTGACAGTTACAAATTCTTTGTCAAGTCAGATGACTGCTAAAAACCAAACCCAATCCCAGTTAAACTATTAAATCAGCTTTATCAAACATTAAACTTCATCAGTCAATTCTGCAGAAGCCTGTAGGACTTGAACAGGACTACTCTTCCATTTGGATACTTTGCTGAATGAGGTCCGTACACAGATGTTTATAAAACCAATAATGGTGATGAAAAACTATTAAAACCAGATTACAATAAACAGGGAAAAAACCCCAACCTCTGCAAACTTACTCTATCAGGTGAGGCATTGAAAAAAAGTTTACCAATTTAACTTGCTATTTTTCCTGTTGATCAACTGATGCCCTTTCTGAGTAGTGCTACTTTAAAAGAGAGCAACTGATACAACTGCATAAGCTGCATCAGCTTTCAGTTTCTCTCTTCATCCCAGCATTTGGAAGCAGGCTGAGAAGGCTCAAGTATTGGATTTTCAGCCTGCTGCATGTTTTGTCATTGTATGTTTTCTGATGTGTGTAACAATAGTAATTCAGAGGCCCTCTCTAGCTTGTATGCACACATCCATACTTACTTTTGGGATTAAAACATTTGTAAACATAGGTATTTTCCGTACTGCCACTGAAACTAGCGACATGGAACAAATGCGACTGATGAAAGATTGCAGCTTTCTGTCATTTGATAAGACGATGGCATTAGTGAATTGCTAGTAGGCATATCATATGATATGCTGGCACTTGTGAAGGTTACCAGTGCTTGTGTTGAGTCACAAGATTGTTTTTCTATGTCTTCTGAATTCACAGAGATCAGACTAGCATGTTTTGATCTCCTCCATAACAAAGTTTGTTTTCGCAGACTTCCCAAGTCCTCCTTAAAGTGTGGATTGAAAAATATATAAAGGAGTGGGTTTAGACATGCAGGAAGTGGGACAATCACTAGCAGTATTGACTTAACCACTTCTGGGCTGATAAAAGTGAGGTTTAATAAGGAGGAAAAAGATAAGAAGGCCACAGGGCAATAAAGAATGCAATTAGTAAAAAGTAGCAAGGCTATATGTTTGACCATAGAGCAATCCCAAATGTTGTCTAGTTCTCCCTTTTCTAAACTACAGTAGAGCTTTGTATAAGCAATAGTCATTACCAGAAAACAAAGGGAGTTCAGCAACACCAGTGCTACCATGTAGCCCATAGCAGTGGGTTCTCCAAATGGCAGTGGTAAACAAAGTGGAGAAACCCCATACTCGCTCCCTGTGAGAAGTGGTATTACTGCAATGATTAGTGCCAGCATAAAACAAAAGAAAATGACAATTTTCACAGTAGTAATGGAGGATTTTGTTTCAAACTTTGTAGCATGCTTTACAGAGAATGCACGTTCAAGTGCGGCTAGTGTAAGGAGGAAAATGGAAGCCTCTGAAGCAAAAATGGAGAGAAGGCCAGTTATTTGGCAACCAATTCCGCTTTCCCACTGTGCTCCATACTGAGCAAAGCTACCAAAAGTTGATGCATCCACACTTGCCAGTACTCCGCTGGCCAGACCCATCAAGGCATTTACAATAGCTATTAAACCTATCATAAGTTTTATGGAGGATGTATACAATGGAGATCTAAAAACTGTAGCAGAGACCAGTGCATTGCAAATAAAGGTCAAACACACTATGGTCCACACTCCAATTCTGATCAGCCAGCTACCAAACAGGTGGTCACATGGTTTGAAGGGACCTGAAATGACAAAATAAAAAGGGCAATAGAAACCCATGTAAAATAAAAAATATTTTTGTACTTTGTAAGACATTAAAATTCATGCTTCTTGCATGTTCTCAGCACAGCCAAAGCAGTGAATTTCAGTCCAGAAAGGGAGCAGAAAATTTGTTCTTCCTTTGGAGTAATCTGAGATCTTAATAACATGCTCCTAAGTGTGTGTTGCATTACTGGTGCAAGAGTTTTGTCCCTCAACCCAAATAGTCTACGAGCTTCTTTTTGTGCCTAGCAGTACAAGTGCACTGTGAATGTCCAGTCTTTAGTTTCAAGAAATGCTGTGATCTTTGTCCCTGTGTGAAAAAAGATGAAAAAGCCACCTCTCACTAAACTAGGACAGGTTGTTAATGAATTGTGGTGAAGTGTGATGTAATTGATAGGGACAGATGCGCTTTGGCACCTTACAAAATCTCATTACACAGTCCAAGAAAATTGAGGCTATCTCTGCATTTGGAAATGCTGCCTTTTTGGAGGGGCTTCTGATGACCTGTGGCTAAAGTCAGCTTGTTACGACTGATGCCTGTAGTGTATTCTCATAGAACTGAGGTGCTGCAGTCAAAGTTGAATGATTTCCAGTCTAAGGAACTTAATTTATCTTGGTATGAGCCAGCTATGCTCTCTCAAAGCAAGTCCTTCACAGTGGTCTGTTTTTCATGAAGCCACAAACCCTGCAGGCGAGATGCACTCCATATGACTACAGCTGTTGCCATCAAATAGGCGTAAGCATCTATTGTGTCAGTTTGCAAGTTTTTTTAAGATACCATTTGAAAGATCAGCAGGAATCTTCATTTTCATGAACTAAATTTTCATGAACTCAGTAGTTCTACTTAGGCCAGAGAAGATGGTCATGTGGTTCTAAGTTCTTTGGCTTCCTGCCTCTGATATTACTCTTTATATAACTTTTAAAAATGCTTTGCTGTTACAAACAAGAGTCTTGGCTTGGAATGAATACTAGCTGTCACTTTGTTTTTTTGTTCATGTTTTAGAATGACACAATGGCTAGGGAAAATGTTTGTTGAATCAAGCAAGTAAAACTTAATGACCACATCTGTTAACGCTAGAAGCAACCTTCTGAAGACAGTAGTTTTTGGTATTGCCTAGACAAACTCTGTGTTGTTGAAGAAGCTCAAGTGTAGAATAGCTCAGTGAAGTTCAGAAGAATTAATTTAGCTTTGCAAAATCCAGTCTGGATGGGGCCTTGAGCAACCTAAAATTCCTTGAGCAACCATCCCAACCTGACATGGCAGGGGGATTGGAACTAGATGGTCTTTAAGGTGCCTTCCAACCCAAACCATTCTATGATTCTATGAAAAGACTGAGTCAGCAAAGATTCTGCTCTCCTTTACCATCTGTGTCTTGGTAGGACGGAGTCTTTTCTCTCTCATTCCCTTGATAAGGGGATCACAATTCCTTTGAGAAGGGGCCTGAAGTGAGGATCTGCTTGAAGACTGGGTAAAACTTTTGTTGAACTCATAGATGAATTTAGCAGTTGAATAGTTTTCTGGACTTCAATGAAAAATTTTATATAATTGTGTAATGTATTTGTATTAATCTCAGCAAATTCTTGCAAAACTTCATGTTACTGTCCTAGTATCAGATTCAGAGCTTTTTCTGCATCTAGAATATCACGTAAAACTGTGCTTGGATACCTATCTGTCTGGTAGTTTCATACCTGGAGAAGGTGAGCACTGAACTGAATGGTGAGCTTTCAAATCTTCTTCAAAGTCAAGAAAGAAGTCCTCAAAGTCACGCTCATCTGTGCGGGAGAAAACACCCAGATTTGATACTGCAATTTTCAGGAAAGCTTCTTTTTAGTACAAATTGCAAAAATGTCTGTGATATTTAAGGCCTGGTCTTGTCCCTTTGCTTGCCAAACTGTGAGCATAAGCAGACTTATGCCTACTTGGTTTTGAATTACTGTACTCAGGATTATTTAAAAAGTTGTCATGACCGCTTCACAGAAAATAATCACTTACAAGTACTTTCTCTGTTACCTAATTTTCAGTGTGACGACTGCCTAGGAAGGACTCTAAAATATGAATTCTGCAATTGTGCCAGTGTACTAAGAATTGATCCATTTTTCTATGTCCTTTATGTCACTGCTTTACCATGTACTCTTGGCTCTATTCTTGCTGGGACTAGCCCTGAACTCTCAGACTTACTGGTTACCAGGAGCAAAGATAGCAGAGAAAGGAGCAGGATAGTATAACATGTATGTGTGCACCTACATAACAGATAACAGGTGACAGGTCAAGTAACAGACCTTGTGTTGAAGGGGAAGAAAAATACAGTAGTATTCTAGTATTCTGCTCTGGAGAGCAGATGCACCCATAAAGTGCTGTGAAAATAGTCACGTGACTCAACCTGAAGCATGTGGACGGCAGGAGAGCCAAGGATGTGTAGCTACTTCCAAGGCTGGCAAGAAACTAGATCTTTGCTGGCCTGCTCTTTTGTGGGGTTACATACCAGCACCACATCCCTGTCTCTCACATAAAGGGAAGACTTCACTTCCCACATGATTATAGTTATTATTTGGACAGAAAGATGAATGACTGAGACTTTTGAAAGGCAGACCTGAAAAGGTGAGTTTGCTAGGCGTAGGAATGCTTGAATTACGTATTATCAGGCAAGAGAGAGGAAAAGGCTGCCTCTGTGACTGTAAAAGAGCATTGGATTTGTTTAACCTCACAGACTGGTCACAGCCTTCACATGCCAAAGATGACAATTACCTTGAATTTGTAACAACCCAGCATCCTTCCTGTGAAAATCCTCAGTGCTGCTATTCTCATCTTTGTTCCACTGGCTGGAGATTTTGTAGTGGCTCTCACAAGCTCCAAAGGCACAGCACTGATAAGCGTAAGGCATTTCCATGACCCTGAAGAAGAATAAGGAAGCATGCCATGATACTGGTTTAGCATCAGAGTTACTGGATTGCACCACTCTACTGTTAGCAAAAAGGAACTTGTTAAAATAACCATGACTGAAAGCAAAAATATCTACAGGTAAAAATCAGTCATGGTAAAACAAAATGAGGAGTGACAAATAAAATTCCACATTCGAAATGCAGATGATTTCCAGGCTACATTTAGTAAAGGCACAGTGAAGTTTTCTTATGCATTTTTACCAAAGATATGAAATTAGGAGATATGTGCCTTGCTGTTGCGTGAATATTACTCTTAGAGCAGTATTTCTATCTTATGACTTTGAATGATTTTACACTGCAACTCAAGACTTTCTCTATGTTACTTTCTTAATGATTCCTTTTAAAAGAACAGATCCAAAGTTCCCAACTGCATCTACCTGCCTAACAGGCAAATCATCACTTCCCAAGTGGAATTCATCCAGTTTTGAGAGAATGAGTTCTTTTAGAATTCAAACTTTATCCACCTCTTTCCACATTCAACTCTTTTCACACTAAGATGGCAAAAAGGAGATTGTCTTCTGTGCAGAGATCAAGAAAGCAGTGTTCTAAACTAAAAGGTAAATGGATCAGTAAGGCACTGTGTGTGCAAACAGATGTCCCTGAAAAAAAGGCTTTACTTTACTGATTGTCTTAGAAATGAGCACAGTCACTAGATGCTCATCCCTAACTCTTTTAAGAGTTTGCTCTTTGGTATTCCTAACACATAACTGAGTATGAATCATTGAGTTTCAATGATTTTGAAGGTTTCTTTTGTCAGAAAATTGCTCATTTCTGGTATGTTTTGAATTTAATTCCTTTGAGGATGTGCAAATTCTGGGGTAGCAGGGAAGAATGACATATATTCAAATTCTATAGATTACTTCTATTCCTTAGATATATTTTATTCTTTGGAAGCAGAGATATTTAATTTTCACAGTTGGCCAATAGTACACAACAAAACCTGCCAATTCACCTTCATTCCAAAAGTGCAACATCAGAAATTCAAAGATAAAGTAGTGATTCAAAGTTATTCTGACTTAACTTAAAAGGAATAAAATAGAACTAGATCATCCTATCAGATTACTTCCAACAGGTTAATAATGTCAATTAATATAATGAATGCTTCAAGTAATCTCTAACCCCCCTGGGAAATCTGCAAAGAAATCACTCCGAATAAGGCCCAGTGACAAGAGTACTTAAACTTGTGCCCTAGACAAAAGCTTGGTACAAAGAGGAACAAATGGAATGCTAAGCTATGAAGTGAATTTTAGTTTGTGCATTTTGGGGCATTTAGGTTCTACATACGTACTTTTCTGTTGGGAATTAGCAACAGTAATCTGTACCTAATATAAAAAAGCTTCAGAAGGTATTTTAAAGGTTCTAGATAGCCATAGCCAAGATCTAACTATCAAGCACCCTTGTGCCAGTAGTTTGAAATATTTAATTTATAATTAATTTCCATGCATGCCATCTTATAAAATAGGGAGATTATCTTGATTAAACTTTTAACACATTTCCTAGAAGCCCTTCTTATAGAAACTATTATTAAACTCAGATTATTAAACTAACCCATAGTTAATCACCTAGGCTAAAAACAATCCCAAATCCAACCAGAAATGCCCTTTTTCTGAAAAAAAGTCCCCACTAACAAAATAAAAAACTATCAGAAGGAACACTGACAGTTCTGAAAGGTAATCACCACAGCTTGTGGCTTCAGACCTTTTGGAAGCCATTGATACAGCTGGGGAAATGAACAGTTAGTGTGTATTTTAGGCTGAAAGCACTAACAGAAATGTACTTTGTTTATTTGAAGAGCTATGTGTGCTTAATAATGACAGATTTCCAGATGCTGTAGCCCTTCTGTCAGCCTGCTGGCCTATCACACCCTGGAGATGTGGACCCCTCTCATCGTACTCATCCACTAATTCAATGAAGTAGCCCAAAAACCCCACCACTTTTAAATAATCTTTAAAGAGAAAGACTCCTGTTTCTTCTCTCTGTAGGTCTTTTTAGCATCCTTTCTTAAACCTGAACAGTTTTTGGTATTTTTTCCCCCCTGGGTTATTAGAATATACATATAGGCATCAAGTTGACAAATGCTTCTGAATCTGTGTGCAAAGCGCAATTGTACAGAATGACTGGGGCCCAGAGCACAGACAACAAAACATACTTTGTAGTGCACAGAAATTAGTATCAGCTCTTCTTGGTGACAGAGGAATTTCTTTCTTGCAAAAGCTACATTTAACAAAACAAGCAAAAAAGCAGCAACTCTCAGCCATACAGCGCTGGAAGCAGTCCTTTTTATGGCTGGTGCTTATTTGATGTGGGTGACTAGATTTGGACTTTGTCAAATTAAACTCTTTTAGAAACACTGGCTGAATTTATTTTTAAATATTGCTTATCTTACCGATGGTATCTGTACCTTGATTTTTTTTTCTTCCTGCAACAAAGAATACCTCTTTTTTTTTTTTCTGTTTTTAGATTAAGCAGCAGAGAATACAAGGTCATTTTACACACCACAAAGGTATGGGGTTGACGGTGAATGGGAAGGCACAGTTATGATGAATAGATCAAATCACTGAGTTCTTTACAGTACTGAATCAAAGCATCAGATAAAGAAGGAAGGAGTGGCTGGCAGCCT
Source organism: Chloroceryle amazona (assembly GCA_027560015.1). Lineage (NCBI taxonomy): Eukaryota > Metazoa > Chordata > Aves > Coraciiformes > Cerylidae > Chloroceryle > Chloroceryle amazona. The sequence continues at coordinate 83,578 of JANHFX010021468.1, read as the reverse complement.
GACTTCACTTCCTCAAAGCTTGCCATAGCAGGCTCAGCTCTGTACAGCGTTCTTGTGCCATTGCTGAAGGTGGGGCAGAGGATGCTCAGCTCTTTGATGTGTCTATGTATTGAACAGCAACGACACATTTAGATGAGCAGGAAGCTTTTTATAGGAATTTGTCTTTAATGCTGCACTCGTTCCAACAATTACAAAGGGTGAAATTTCATGTTGGTTTAGATCTCTGTTCAAGTTTGGTGCTTCATGCATTGTCTGTGTAGTGATCCACTGTGAAGTCTTGGCCTCATTTTGTTTCATAGTTAAAGTCCTGCAGACTCCAGGTCAGGATTTTACCTCATTCTCTCCTGACTGGATATAACCTGTTCTTACAGAACAGTGAGTTTATCAACTGTAGATATATTAATTTTTATAGCTTTTTTTTAAGCCTTAAGGCACTGCCTGACACACCCTTGTGGATTCACCCTTGTGAATTCACCCTTGTGATCCACCCTAGTGGATTCTAGGACTACTGCAATACCTCTTACGCCTCTAGGCCACAGTATATACATCACTATAAATTTGTTAGTTTGAAGTAATCAATTTTCTTGTGTTTACATTCTTTTAAATAACCTTCATGTATTTTAGAATTCTCGCCTACCTCAACATGTGGGCAAAGTCAGTGAGAGAAGTAAAACTATGGCAGAAGCTCAGCTTCAAGCATTAATGATTTTTTTATGTCACTTGCTTCTTGACCTCTGAGACCCATTTCAAGGTCTCTAATGTAAGAAAGGTGTAAGATCTCTAGTCCTTTGAATGTTTATTTTATAAAGTAGTTTCATATACTGTGGTGAAGTCACTGCCCATTCTCCTCTGTAACAAACTACAAATATTTGGCTTATTAAGACTTCTAAGACTTTGTTTTCTAACCTTTGAACCAAATTTTGCAGCTCTTCGTTCAGTTTATATTAACATGTTGTTAAAGAAGTGTTCTAGTGTGGATCCCTCTAGTAATCAGCTCTGCACTTCTACTCATGACTCCCATATTGATAATTCCAAACACTTCAGTCCTTTTCATTAGTGGTAATGTCTCCTTGAGTTGTCTGTCTGCTAAGGTGCATGGGACTTTGCCAGTGCAAAAGAAAAATCTAGTAAAGACACAAGAATGGAGTCTCCCTCCTTGGAAATATTCAAAACCTGTCTGGACATGGTCCTGGGAAATCGGCTCCAGGTGACCCTGCTTCAGCAGGGGAGGGTTGGACAAGATGACCTCTGGAGGTCCCTTCAAACCTCAACCATTCTGTGATTCTCTAACTATGTGCACACTGTTTAATTGTTTCAAATTTTATCAAATCAAACCTTTTACAGTAAAACATAAAAAAAATATGTTGCACTTGGCATCCTCTAATTAAAATATAAAAATCAAGGGAAAGTTAGGGGACACTCCCAAATACCCTGAAGTCAGTGGCAAAACTCTCTTTACTGTGATTTCTTCATGGTCATCCAGTGACTGGCAGAGCTGCAAATCATGTCTAGAGAACATTTCCTTCCTGGATAAAAGAGCATCCAGCAGAAAATTTCTAGCATCAAAATGTTTTAGTAGTAATGGCAAAGTATTATCTGAATCTTAATCAAAAATTACAGAAAAAGCATGTTTAAACAAAAGATATTTCCTATGTTCTCATTAAATGCAATAGAAGTTCTGTAAGCACAATCCAGTAGGAGAAGGACATATCACTAAGCTGCTAGCAATATTGTTTTAACAGCTTTTGAAACATATCACCAGGAAGCAGATGTGGCTCATATTAAGCAAGTACTGGGGTTAATATTTCAAAACCCTTCATAGTTTCTTCAGTTGAAAGTGAGCATAATAAAAGAAGTCTATAATTTTTATCTTATTTGCTTTAGTTCTAATAGCACAGATCAAAGACTGACAATACGAAGTAACATGCGCTACACACTGACACACCTTCCATTGCACATGAACACAAATGTGGCTTATTAGTTTTAATGATATACTCACTTGAGTTCTGGAAAACTTTCAGATGATATCAAACCTTGTAGGGCATGATTTCCTGTTAATTTTAAATGAGTTAAACCATGTAGCCCCGTCACAGGAAAAGAGGACAAAAGGTTGGATGACACATCCCTGCATAACAGCAAATAAAAATCAGCTTACGAGTTTTCTTTTTTTTTCCTTCAGCACTAGAAGTGTCATGTTGGAAAACCAGGTTAGACTTTTCTAACTCAATCACAAATGGCTGCATTAAACAGAGGCCCTATTCAGCAGAGCAAAGCTATGCACCCATGTGTCTGGCAGAAGTTAACAGTAATATCTAGCAGTTAGCTAAGTCTCTGTTGTCAAAGTTTGACTCCAAACATTCTTAGCGCCAGTTTTGAGACCAGTAAATTAATTTAAAATCTATTCATTATACTGATTGAAATAAAGGGAGGCACTATTAGATCAGCTTCCCACAGTTTAAAAGATTCAGTGGGGTGCCAGAAGGCACAGCTGTCCCACAGGCTCCACAGGGAGTAGGTCACATATACAGGGACATGTGTGTTTCAGGGTAGGATAGGCCTGGGTTGGAGCCGATCAATGTGACAATTCCAAGCTGAGGTTTGTCCGAGGAGCTGAGAGAACACAGCACAGATGAACATGGATACGTAACTGGAGGAAAGGAAAACAGGTGAATGAAAAGTCACAGTGATCAAGGAGATATGGAAAAGTCATCAAAGATGAGGAAGTCCAGAGGTATTCTGTTGTCTATTTCTCCCTCTCTTCATTTATTCTATAAGCCTTTACAGTATTCTTCACAATTATCTACACTGCAATACTTAAGAATGTCACCAGTCAAGGAGGAAGAAAGGGAGGCTGCTGATGCTAAAACACTTTCATGGCCAAGACTGAACATCAAAGTTCCTGTCTCTTAAACTATCTGCTGAAATAGTTTGGCTTAGACATGTTGATGGACTGGTCTTCTACCTATCTGGCTTAGCATGTGTTCTCCTGTTCACAGCAGAATTAAATACAGACAGTGAAATTCTGGTGCTACTGCAATGGTAAAAATTACCACTGACTTCAGTCAGACCAGGGTTAGACCCTAGCATTTCAGGAAACGTTGGTACACTGTGTTACTAAGTGCACGTTAAGGGCTTTTTTGTCTTTAAACCTTTCTACACTATTGACAAAAGCTACAATTTATTGCTCACCTCACAAAGTGGGAAAGTTCTGAGGAGGGTCCCAAAAGGAATGTGATAGACAATATCGTATTTATGGACATTTTTCAGTGCACCATTCAGCTTTGCATATCAAAAGTAATGAATACCCCTTTCCAAATTCAGGTTTCCCAGCAGTTAATAGATTATCTGTGAGCAAATGCCCAGCAGTTTATCTATGTGACACCCATGCAACAGGATGATTTTTTTTTCATGTTTTCCCCATACACCCAATGCTTCAGGGATTCACCTTAAATGAGGCATTACAATGACAGTGGGAAGCAGGAAAAAGTCAGTAAGGACTGAGAAATGCCTGGGAACAAGGCCTGCAAAATTGGCTGCTGCTGTTTTGACCACTAACTACTCTGAATGAATTTACTAAAGACAAAAACTATTCCATCAAATGAGTAATGATGAAATAAAGACATATACTGGAATATGTTTCTTATTTAATTTTTAATCCAATTCCTTAGTCCTGAAACACAACTAACAGGAAATATTCCCCACTGCTAAAAGAGACTAAACTGCTAGCAAACTGCAGATGAACCGATATTCTTCATGTAGCCCAAATCACTGTGATTACACAGTGGTATATGAAGCTTTGCCATAACAACTATGGGAACTGGTGAAGTACAAGAAAGCAGGCATTTAGATACGGATTCAACGGACCATAAGGTTAGAATAGAGAAAGACTCAATTTCTGCTAGGGCACCAGTTATTACATTTTTGTATGCTCTTGGAAGAAAACTGTGAAAATTTGAATGTAAAAGATATACAATACTTACAGTTTGATCAGAGATGGTAAAGAGGAGAAGGCATTGGGGTGAATAATTTTAATTTTGTTCCAAGCTAAATCCCTACAAGAAAAGCGAGTGGAAAATTACACACCCACTGAGTGAATATGGAAGTTTTCACACACTTGATTAGGAGGCCTAAATATAAAAAAGGTATTAATTACATGCAAATATTTTCAATAAGCTTCTGCATATCTCATAGTGCAAAATATTTTCTTCCATTTTTAAATTATGGTAGTCAGTTAATGGTGTTACTAAACTGACATCTTTCTTAAAACTTCTTAATGCTTTCTACAGTCTAAAGCAGGTATTTTAGGTCTGCTTCATAGCCTTCTAAGGCAGCAGAAAGAAGGTCAGGGTGATGGACTACTTCTAAGAGGTCCTCATAATGTGACTAAGAACAGCAAATCCATTGTCAATAGGCTTAACTTCCTAATCTCAATCTTCACTGCCCCTGAAATAACAAAAAGACTGAAAGCAGCTCTTAAAAAAATGTCTGGGTTTGATCCTGCAAGACTTACAACCATGAGTAGTTTTTTGACAAAATTACTCTGCTAGCACGTGTGTCTGTGTGAAAACCAGAAACCCACACATGACTGGACTCTATTTCTTTAGACACTGTTCTCTATAAAAAGATTTCATGCTTCCTAGAGCTGATTATTATGTGAACCTACCAACAGATACCAACTCTCTCTTCAGTGTCTCCCTCCACTTCCATCAAAACCATTTAGAATTAACAACTTTTATAGTTATGTTTCCATCTTTGAACTCATTGCTGCAGATGCTAAACTTCACAATGTTTGCTCTCCTTTCACAATTCTGACTTAATGGGTGAAACAAGGAAGTTTCAGGGCATATAGTGAGCAGACAATATATATCCCATGTATTTGAGAATCTGGGTTGTTCAGGCTGTACTCACAGAGACCGAAGAGCAGCCAGTTGCCAAAACGTGTCTGCTTTGATTTCACCGATTTCATTGTGATGCAAGTCACTGAAATAGCAATAAGAATCTCCTCAGTTTCAAAGGCACTTGGAGGACATTTTGGCATGTCTTAGATTGTGTTCACAGTTCCCTTTGATATCGTATAAAGGGAATATGTCAAATCCGCCAGCAATGACCAAGTTAACGACACTCAGACACATTTAAATATAGATGCTTCTTTTGGGGCTTTTTAGGATAATTTGACACTTACATTTTTTGGAGTTTTTTACATGCCGTAAAACAGGGTAAATCTTCCAGCAGGTTATAAGACAGATCCCTGTAATACACAAGGAAATAAAAGATTAAGATCAAAGTAATGTTAAAAGAAAAAGATCTTTCATTGTCTACCTTCATGCTCAATTTAAAATATCTTGTTTTTATCCACACTCACAGTAGAATAGAAATGTGCAAACTTGCTTATCATGTCTCATCTGTCAGCTTTTGATTTCTAACTGGGAAGAGAGGAGGAGAAAAGGCAAGATGCATTAACTCCATATCATATGTTTCCAAATTCCTTGCATTGTCTAAGGCTTCCTGCCTGAAGTGTAGACTTCTGCTGCGTGCTTTACAGTAATGATATTGGCTGTCTGATCACAGGGAATACTGGATTTACATCACAGACTTCATATTCATAATTTTAAAATTCTGACAAATTACTTAAGCCATTTAAAACAATCTACTAAAGATGCATACTCTGTATTTTTTCAGAAAAAGATCCTGTATTTTTCTGGTAACAATCACAATGTTCCGTAATCAGCTTTCCATTCTACACTTCTAATTAAGTACTATTGCCTCTGATCCTTAGACCGTTGCATCTTATAACTAAGGGAAATGGTTAAAAAAATATTGGAACTAACTTTGAAATCAATCATTACATGGGGGAAAAAAACCTTTAAACAGACTTGAGCCAAAACTCAACAAATTACAGAATAACTGAAACATCTGGACTGATTTATAGTATAATGTAACTAATCAAAACCAAGCCCAGGCAATTTGCAGAAACCGGAGGGAAAAAACAAAAAGAACCAAACACTGGCCCCCACCATCCAACAGTCTCATCCTATATATATACTTGTTGCTCAGGAAAAACTCAATTGGAAATCTGCTAGTAAAAAGAATATAGTAAAAAAACTTCTGTCTCTAATTAGAAAAAAAATGTCCTTTTCCACAGTTATCCAATATTACCACTTAAAAGAGTAATCTCTTTTCACCCCTCTTTCAAACTCTTTAAAACTGCTTCATCTCCATGCATTTACTTGGTAAAATAGTATTTTGACTGTACTATTTCAACCGGGGTATTTAGATTACTCTATATTTGATTTGTGGAAGTGATGAAAGTAATGACCCTGTGTGGTTTTAATTTATGGTATTCTGCTTTTATTATATTATTTTATTAATAAGGCTACCATCAATATACGTCTATTTTTTGTTACAGCGGGGAAGATTATGGACTCTGATTTTGTATTTTCCACAGGTACTCTGTGGTCCAAATCAGACATGACAGGGGAGAATTCAAATGAGCTGGAGGCTTTTAGGCCAGGGTAAAAGATGTTTGGTATGTCTGGTGGTCTGTAGCTATTCTGTCATGTTCAGATTTGTGACCTAGGTCTTATCAGCTTGAATTTTGTACCTGTCGGCACTCCCTCTTTACACACTTAAAAAAAACCCAACACAGCTAAAACCATTCTCCCCTCAGTTTCTGTTAGAGCTCCAGGAAATATTTTACTTGCTTATTTTTAAGGACTTTTTTCCCACTTTGTTACTACATGAGGCTCTTGGCAGCAGCATAGGGCAAGCAGCTTTGGTTCCCATGTTGAGGTGCCTATCCAACTGTGCTGAGGGTAAGTTTCTCACACACATCTTTACTGCAGGTACACAGACACCCAGGAGGGATTTGTGTACATTAATTCACACTTGGAAGTATTGGTGGCACAAACTGTCTTTCAAAGCAGTGCTTGTGCTTGTAGTGTTTGTGTATGTATCTGAGCCAGGAGGCTCCTTCAAGATAGCAGGCTTCAAGAAATTTACAGGGTTCCACACACCCTTATACTTCATGGCACAGGTAAAAATGATGTGCAAACCTAAATGAGGGCTTGGCAGGCTCCTTCCAATCTGATCGGAATGGGGAAAGAGCAACTCTTGAGTACATGAAATTGCTGTTAAATTGGCTTCCCCTCTTTTTAAATATCAGCTTTAATAGTATGGGGTGATACTAAAAAAAAGTGCATTACCAAGGGACAGTCCTACTCTACTCTGAGCTGTACAAGGTATTAATTACTGTAGCATTTATTTGCCTTCTGTTTTGATATTATTTAGTATTTTTTAATAATACAGGACATATTTAAACTTAAGTCTGTGTGCAGACTTTCTTCTGGCAACAGACTCTGTTTCTGTCTTTTATCATTCTGGAAAATATTATATTAAGTCCATCAACTAAAACTTAATTTTTTCTGGAAATGGTCATGACATCCATGCTGGTATTCAAAAATTGTATTATAATTAGTGCTATTACAATGCTGGCCAGAGAACTAATACCAAATATATTCCTAGTGATGTAATACATAGAAGAAAGTGCTCTTGGCTCATTCTCAAAGATGTGGACACAGTGATTACTTTCGTTAGTTCTTAAGCAAACTCCCAAGGAAATCTCTAAACTAAAATAATCCTGGATATTTAGTATAGAAACTATGCCCCAACTATGCCAAGGAATAGAGGACTAAAATTTCAGTCACCTACTTATGTCTGTTTGGAAAAGAATCTAAAAGGGGAGCATAATAAGGACTCAAAACTGCATTCCTTAGTCAGTTATATTTCCTATTATTCACTGAATTATCTGCCTCAGTGAGGAAAAAAACCCCAGACTACTGTAGCAGAAACAGAATGAACGAAAACAAGGTAGTTCTGCTGTTTTTTTTTAAATAAAATCAAGAACAATTTTACTCTTTCCTAAAAATACACAGTTATCTTTTTCAGCAATGTACGGGAAAACCTGACTGATAAGTGGCTTGTGAACTTTTTGAGTAATGCAGGGGCCTGCTCCCTGAGCTGAATTCCTAAGGAGTAATGTGATACACAGAAATAGCAGCAATTGGGTAATTTTGAAATCATGATCTCATTTGTCCATTAATCTCTTGCATTATGTAATGTTAATAATATTACTGAAACGTACAGCACTTGAAGATTAGGTAACTGGTCACAAGCTGATTTGGGGAGAGAGGTGATTTGTGCTCCTGTGAGTGTCCTGTTGAAAGCATTTGTAAAAAAAAAAAAAGATTATTTTTTAAAGATTGCAAATCAAATACATATTTTTTAGGACATTCTTTAGAATAAGCCAGTATCCAAAAAACTAAACCAAAGCAAAATACTTCTCTAGTACTTACAAACTCTCAAGACTCGTAGTTCCTGTCAGATCAGGAAACTCTGTTATCTGTGAAGCACCGTTTAAAGTCCTAGGATTTAAAAACATCATTATGATACAGTTGTTGTGAGGGAAGTGTGGGACAACTCTAATATTGCAATATATAAGGACAGTTAAATGAAGGTAAACACATACAGAGTTCTGAGTTCTGGCAAGTGTTGAAAAGCAGATTTTCCAACAAGCTGGATAGGGTTATCATAAAAATGTCTGCAGGAAGAGGATAAAAAGAACATATTACATGGTTATCCTGTAAGCATATGAGTAAACTCTGTGATGAATCACAGACTATGCACCTCTGGTTGTAGCAGAGGTACACCTTTGGGCTTTTCTCATCCACTAATCTGTATCCATCAACCATATTTCACATTTTATTTATTCAAGCAGTCACTGTTTTCTTGTTTTAAAGCCAGAAGCCAGTCAACAAAATATTTCCTCTTCCTCCCAGGTTTGCAAAGTATAGAAATCCAAATATGAACAACTTTGTTATAACCTGTGACAAATTTAAGGTTAATAGGTGAAGAAGTCAGAACTTCACCTACTCAGAAGAGGTTCCCATGCTGCTTTTTTGTTTATAGAAAGTATTGCTCAAGATGAGTCACTTTTTCTTACAATTATTTTTGCAATTTCTTATTTTGAGGTTTACCCATTAAATGCATTCTCATGTAAGACAGTGGGAACTCAGACTGTCATCCATCAGGAGTAATTTTTGCTAGATTCTACATTGCCAGTAATGCTAAGAGACTTAGAAGAAACAGTTAAAATTAAAGGTCAAAGGCCAGAGGCTGCTACTCGCCTCCCTTAAACAGGGCACGAAAACTGCCATTCATTCTTTCCACAAAGTTGGAATGCTATCGGCTTGTTCACTTGAACAATGATGTGCTACACAGTGTGCTCACAAGAAGAGCTATTTGACAATTAGGCACAAATATGATACTTAGTTCCATGTTCTCTAACAGGAAGAGTCATTGAAAGGACTCTTATCACTTACATTGTAATAAGTGATGGATTACCCACAAATGCACGCTCAGGTATTGACTTGATGTTATTGCTATGAAATCCCCTACAAAAGGAAAAAGGGTTTACACAGTAAGGAGAAAAAAAAAAGTGAAGGCGCAATCTGTATTCACAATGACAACAATTGTGGGTTTTTGTGATAAGAAAAGAGTCTATGTAAAGGTACATCCTTATTTTCTGGAATAAGTCAGAACAGGAAAAAAACAAAAGAAAAGCAAAGCAATTAAACCGATGGAATTCTGCTCTTTTCTAAATAAACAAAACCATTCAAAAGAAGTAAATGGCAAAACCGCATTTTAAAATTCAGACGTCCTCAGCAGGAAACTGCTTTGTAGCTGTACATCACATATCTATGATTTGTGTGTAATGTAAATACATTTTTGTAATTTGTAATGTAAACACACACACGTATGAACTAATAACATTAATAGTTTAATACTAAAAATAGTTTAATACTAAAAATTAAATAAGGAACAATAAAATAGTATATGTATTTCACCCTGTACTTGTTAAACTACAACTATTTCTTCTTCTGGGATAATAATGGATTGCACAAATTTATCAAGTAAGTGATTTTATGCATTATATTGTAATATACTGAGCCTCCCACAACCACCTTTTTGTTGAAACATTTTAAATGTGGACATGAACAAACTATCCAATCTAGTTGTGCCTGCTGGACAGAAGGCCAAATCTTTGTTTCATCATTAATTACTGGATTTTATTCATATGAGTAATTCTCCATTGTGAAAAACAAAAGAAACAACTAAGATTTCAAAAGAACAATGATGATTTGTGTGGGAAACTCCCATTAGTTCAGTCGGGTATGAAAAAGGCTTCCCAGCTTAAATTTATGCATTTAGAAAGCCTCAAATTGTTCACTGATGCAAGTATGCTTGGCCATTACTTGAACAGGTCCCACTTCATTGGTTTTACTTGTTTAGGCACTGTGCTACTGCCGGTGAGCTGCAATAACTAAATCTCTAGTTATTTTGCATGCAGTATGAATTGAATCCATGAAGATGCAGACTCTAAGCAACATAAGGATCCTGTTCAGTCTAGAACCAGTAAACAGTCTAGTTTTGTGGCTGCATTGACTGGGATTCATTGCATGGTAGAAAAGCTAAGGAAATGGCATGGCTACTTCCCAGGGTGGTATCTGGCCCTCTCATCACTGTTCTGACTTGAACGAGAATGAGGGAGCAGCCCCATTATCAGCCAAGAGCAGACTCCAGTGCATTTATGCACAGAAGAGTCTGAAGCCTGTGGGAGCTGGACGGAACAGAGCGTGCTTATGGCTTCACCTTGTATCCTTTGTACCCAAGAGACAAACACTGACTGAACTGAAGGCATTTTATAGCCTGTCAGTTCACATACTGAGTGAAAGAGAAGTAAACTCTATCTGCATCTGTGGGTAAAAACACTAGATTAAGTCCACACTGGGAAAATTGTTTCTATAGGTATCTTCAAAATCTGAAGTTTGAAAAATGTTATGTATGCATTAACTTTGGGTAAGTGCTATACTCACTTTCGAGAGACAACTACTCCTACAGCTGAGACGCTGAAGTGCACAACACCTGAGACAATGGTGTCCCCATAGCATCAAACAGATATGGCCATGACTCAATTGTCACTTGCCAGCAGATCTCCAGCTCTGACTGGCTGCCTTGGATGCCTCCAAGCTGTAGACAAAAAGCCACAGTCTGTGTTTTGAGCCCAGGCACAAATTCTGAGAGATAAAGGAGGTCCCACCCAGAAACACCTTTACTAAAGTGGCCCTAAAATGAGCTGTGGGCCTGAGCCTGACAGCTGCAGGGCATGTGAAACCTCATGGGAGACACCTTGTGCTTATAAAATCAGCTTCCAGGGCCCAGACAAAGCACTGAAGCACATGGCATCATGCTCTGTGCTGGATTTCGGATGTCAGGTTGCAATTTCACACTCCAAAGATTTCTTGCACCTAGGAACTTGTCTGAGATTATGTTTGATACTTAGAGGTGAAGTCCTGTGGGGGTCAGTAAGTAATCTCAAGCACACTTTGCTGGACTGAGCAAGATGCATCTACTGTAAACCTGGGTTATCCATGTTTAGTTATGACTCCAGGGGTCAGCAAAAAGGCAATCAATCCTTCGAGGCCACTGGATTTCATATCAGTTATTTTAGCCAACAGATGACAGAACAGCAGCTGAGAACAGCTGGGCTGAGAAACTCATAGTTGCACTCCCTTTCTGGAGCTGCACTCTACCAGCACTGGAGGTGTTGAGCTGGAGTCAACATTGCTTCAGGATCCCTGCTTTGGAAAAATCCCAGGAAGCTACTTACAGAGGCTTAAATCAGGTTGTGATGTTGCAGGGGTACAACTGTGTCTACCTATTTAAAAACCAAAACCTGTGCTGATGGTACCAGCAACACAGTAAGTAATTCAAACAGAAAAAATTCTGAACATATGCGTCTGAACATATGCGTTGATGTGTACATTGTGTCTATGATGTGTGAATATAATTTCATTAATTTGCTTTATAATTCAGCTGTTTCTTGTAATAAACTTGTAATAAACTTGGCTGGTTTCTTCAGTTTTGATTTTTTAAATGCAAACTACATCTGTGCATCCAGAAGTGTTTTATTTATAGCATTACAAAGGACTACTTATATTGAAAAGAAACTGCTTTGATTTAATGAGGGAGGGTGGGAAGCCAGTAGATATTTAAACCTGATGGACTAATAAGGGTGCCACAACTTCTTAGACCAGAAGACCGATGTATTGGATTGCTTGCAAAATCCAACTGTTGTGTTTGGGACTCAAAGTCAATTAATTGTGTTTATTATTTACTGTATTCTGGGGATGAAGTCCCTGGAAAAAACCCTCTGCACAGTGCAATATAAAAGTAAAAGTTGTCAGAACTTGAATGCTCTAAACTGAATGCTGAAAATGAACTTTTATTTATGTTGGCATGTTTATTAGTTTTTCCTAGGATATCAGTTTTTAAGGTTTACTGATAAAATCACCAGCATTAAAACAAATAATCACATGCTAGACAAAACATCCTCCTTCCTAATATGAGTTCTGTACTTACAGTTCTTTTAGGTTTGTTAGTGTCCTGATAGCAGTGGGGAACTCGTCCAGACTGTTGTAATTTAAATCTCTGCAAAAAATAGATTTTATTATTTAGGATATGCACTGCATAATGGATAACATAGAATTGTTGGCATTTGTAATGAAATATCATCTTCCAAGCATTGAATAAATATGTATAGCCAAGAGCCAGGAAATCCTCAAAATGTATGGATGTTTTCCAACAAACTCTATTTAAGGCACATTATCATTCCTATTTTTATCAGCATCCTATTTTTAGTTGTATCTTAGCTATTCTGCGATAAGGAAAACATAGGTGGATTCAGACATTACTATGGGATTTGCTGTTTTGTAAATTACCCATCCTTTTCACTGAAAGTATTAACAGGAAACTAAGTCTTTCAAATTGAATATTCAACAGCTTTGCATGGTGAGTTGCATTTTAACTGCTAATACATCTCACTATAAAGGTTTCATTTGCCACTAACTCACTGTTTGGTGGTATTAGTCTTCTTTTTATTTTGGTAAAAAAAAATCTCTGCAGAGATTTTTCCCAAGAGTTAAGTGATAAAAAATAAGAGATACTGGAGTTTGGAGTGTAAAAATGATTGGGGGAAGTCTTCTTCTGGCTAAAACAAGTGGGAAAACATGCAGTAATTTCAACGCTACCATTAACTGTATTGTTAACATTTGTCAATATTCATATGGAGATTGTTTCTGACCACACAAACTGTAAAAATGGCAGTTCAGCTAGGGTAGTGATCTATACTTTAAGGAGTGCCCATGCTGTAGTGGTAATTAGACTTCCGGTGGGCTGGACATGCATCCTTTAGCATTTAGGAGATAGATGAAACTAAAATTGAGAGATGCCAGTTTACTGTGATGCTCTCTGGAGCTGCTCTGTGAAGAATATACAGTCTGAAAAACTTGAGCAAAAGCCTTTTTAAACAGGCAAAACACAAATCACTGCTTAGAATAGATTGAAATTGAAATTGAAATAGTATCGGGCTGAAGTAATGCAGGCAGGAAACTGCTGTCTGAACTCAAAAGGGCTTTCCTTCCTGCTTGTAAATTTCTCTCTCGTGCTTATTGACAAAAAGAGATTACAGGCATGTACGCTTTGGTTATGCCCTCCAGTGATACGTGATTTCCAGACCTATGTGTTGATGCAAACAAATGATCTTAAAGCTGGAGTCCATCATTTATACAGAGATCTTTTTAGATTATCTTGAAACTACCTGGAAACTGGTCTATACAGTGAGCAATTACCAAACTTGAGGGAAGTGCTGCATTCTCCTATTGCAGAGAAGAGGCTGCAGCTACACTTATTCTCAGGTTCCTGACTGTCCTCTATGTTTTCAACTCATGCCAGGTGTCTGGGACAGGGTTTGTAAGTACTTAGTCCATTTATCTGTTTTCCCCCATGTTTGACCAAGTGCCATATGAATCTCACTTAAAAAAAAAAAAAAAACACATAAGAAAACAATTACATTTTCCTTCTCCCTTTCCTCTCCCCCTTTCCGGTGCTACACTAAGGGACTTCCTCTCGGCTCACAGTCATCTCAAAGTCAAAAGTGTAAAATTGCAATTCAGTGGCAAGGGATCAATGTAATCAAAACTAGCGATAAAAGAAAAGCCCAAATCCTTTCGCTTTCTGATCTTGATGTAACATGATATTGGGTAGTACATAGTTCTGTGGATGAGAAAGCAAATAGTCACCTTTTGACTAACATTATTCATGTTCAAAATTTATCTATTTGTTCCTCATAACAAGCCTTTCAGCCTCTCCCCTGGTTGGGTGAAATATGTAAAATCTCTGAAAACAATGCAGCTGACTGTGGCAGGTGCCAGGAGAAAGGATATGCAAGGCTTTACTGTCACTGTAGCACTTTTGGGGGCTGTGGGCTACTCTAGAAGACAATGTCTTTATTTGATTAACTGCAGGAAAATGCCTTTCACTAACCATCCACACTGCATTGCTGTTTGGTATTCTTCTGTAGAATTATTTTGTTAGAAAACTCAAGAATTGGTCTCAACAGAACTACGGTGAAAACTTGAGGAAATTTCAGTCTTTACTGGTATTATTCTTTATCAGAGCTCTTTAAAGACAAAAACTTGGATACAACCGCAACATTCCTCTTCCTTCCTTGTTAAACACATTCATATTCATAATTTGGATACCTGGCACTTTTGCTTTTTCCAGGGATAAAAAAACTAACAAGCTTCTAATTTTATAACCTTCCTCTATGGTGAGACAGTTTCTTAAGGTTAGAGCTTTTCATTGTGACAATTTCCCAACGTAGCTATTAACTCTCTTGATTAAACATGACAAATAAATAGTATTAAACAGGGCAAACATAACTGTTCATGAATAACCACTTCTTGTTCAATGCTCAGTACAGTTTTCAACTGTCCTTCAAACAATTTATCAATTAACAATGCTTATTAAAAAGGCAAACTAATTTTATAGTCAAAAGTAGGATTTGCTACAGAAGAGTCATTGTAAACCATCACTTAGATCCTGTAGTGATTAGGCAAGCAAAAAACCACGTTTGGCTTTTAGGCTATTTTTATTCTTTCAGAATATTAATGAAAACACTCTAAAAAAAGGGAAACAAATAAGAGGTCAACTCACAAAGTCTCTAGGCTGTGGAGCCCATCAAAGCATTTCTTTCCCAGGGAGTAGATTCTATTGTTATGGAGATGTCTGCAGGGGAACATTAAGCACACAGTCAGGAAAGCACACTGCACACAGTGGACTTAAGCAAAACATTTTGATGGTTAAATCAAAAGAAACTTATTTTTAGGCATGCACTGATTATATGCAAGTCATAGTTTTGCAACAGCATGTATAGGAGGCACCTCCATCACCCCCTCTGCTTTCTCCTCATATCACCCCACCCACACTGGCTTCCATTTGGTTTCATAGAAGGAATTTGTTTTAAACCCACATAGATTGTTTAAAAAGAGTCTATCCTAGCATTCCAGGTTGGGGTTTGCATATTGAATACTGGGAAATTGCAGACATATTCTCAGTGGTGGTTAATTAACTTGTTAAAAAATGCTCTTAAAAACTAGGGGGCTGGGTTGCGGGTGTGGTGTGTGGGGAGGGAGGTGGTTGAGGTGTATATTTGGAAGATGTACATTTAGAGGGTGTTAGAGGGTATGGCACAGAACATAAGCAGGTGAGGAGATGGGTAATATGGCAGATAGGAAAGGGGCATTAGGCTTGCAGAATGAAAGAAGATGCAAAGCCATAGGACAAAAAAATCATAGTTTCACTGAGATGAGAAAACTAACCAATATTAAAAGGGCTGTAGCTTGCCTGTCTTGAAACTATAAAAATCAACAACTACTTTCTCAAATGTTTAGCAACTGAAAATAATTTTGTTATATATTTCAACCAACCCCCCTCAAGGAAGGCTCAGAGTACTGCCTACTAAGTGGTTTAGACTGACATGGAAAAAACCCACTCTGTGTGAAGCTTACTAATGTAAGTAGATACAACTGGGAGACACTTCACATTGTTTTTTTAAAAGAATGCCTTTTTCCAGCAGATTTTTCCTTTTTATTTTATTCTTAACACTCTGCCCCTATAGTGGAGAGAAACTACTTAAAAGAAGGTCCATGAATAAGGGACTGCCAGGCAGTCTCCTTTCAAGGTTTCCTTCTGCTCTGAAAATAAAGATCAGGTGCTCTCTGAATGTTCTGCAGAACCTACAGAAATTGAGTCTACCTGACCATAAAGGCAGGGATTCTGATGGCATAATGTAAATGTTTTCTGTTTTTTTCCTTTCCTAGGAAGAAAGCCAATCAACTTTTTTTACTTTTTTTTTTTTTTAATGACTACACTAATCCTTAATGCCTTAGTTAGAATGAAGAGTGCATCTCCAAATTCCAATCATGTTTGGATCTTTAATAATAGAGTTTCAAATCTGCTCCAACTGACCATGTAGTTTTGCTCTGAGTTGAAAATTTGCCAGACTGTATAGAGCAGCAGACAAAAGAAAGCAGAACCACACACACAAATTTTGATGAGCCAGAAATATCAGATGTTGGAGATCATGAGCAATGACTCAAATATTAATCCATAAGAAGCCTAGAAGATGAGACATAAGCATGGAAACATAAAGAAGAAGAAGCAATCAGGGCATGAAAAGAAATAACTTTCTCCTGCATTTCTTAATTGCCCTTTTATCACTATATTTCTGGTAGGGATCTAGAAAACAACGTTCAAGACAGTCTTGTTTTTAGCATTACTGAGATAAGTGTAGAAGCTCAGTCAAATGACAAGACCATCCACTCTTTAACTGCAATGTAACTGATGCTTAGCATAAACAGAAGACAAAGATTTTGTGGCACAAGGCAGCTGTTACACCCCATTTTTCGTGCCCTATATGCTTATATGAATATATTAAGCACTAGGCAGAGATGGTGATTATAACTAAAATAAAGAATCCTGGCATGTGCCAGGTTCAGTGCTTACACTGGTGCTAGAATATGCTAAAATATGCTGTCTCTTACAAATTGGTTTCAGAAAGCTTTCAAGGCTTCAGCATATTATTCCCTTTTCAATAATGCTAACATATACCAAAGGATCCTGAAATAACTTCTCCACTTCAGTTTCTCCAACCAGTCACTTTGTACATTCCTATAAGATATAAAGCTGAAACCATGCTTCATAGTATGCCTTCCAGATTTTGGTGTGAGCTACACATTTCATTTAGTTGAAATGGTATGCAAGCTTAACAAAGTAACATATATTTTCTGTGAAACACATACTTTTTCTACTGGATGACATTCTTTCCAAGTCACCCAAAAAGCTTTCAGTTCATTTACTATTTCTAATCTTCCCTCATTCAGCCTTAAGAATCTTATAGGGCACACAATTCATCTCTTCCTGTTTGTTTTGCTAACCAGACAGGGTGGGTTTTTTTAATTCCCTCACATAGTTCTTTATTTGAGATGGAAACTTTAAGCTAGAGCAAAACCAGTGATTTAGCAAATGTTAGTTCAAGTTTAAGAAGATGTAAAAAGTCTGTTTTGCCATAGTGTTTTAAAATTTTGGTTTGTAGTATATATACAATCCAGAAAACTTAATTTATATTTCATAAAGAAGAATTTCTGCAACATATGAAGCTGACCTCTTGGTAAAGGAGTATCACTAAAGCCTGGTGTAAATGTAGAAGGGAAACTGCAGATTTATAGCCCCAAGATAGCAACCTAATATTTAAGACTGTAAGGCAAACTGGAGGTTTAAATAACACATGTATACACCTATTTACCTATCATTTGCCACCTGGGGACAGACTAGGAGAATATTTAATTATTAAGGGTTGTCTCAAGCAACATCTAAATTAAACATTGCATCTTCGAGTAATTTATCCCAAAGAGGTCAAAGCCTTGCAAAGAAGCTGAGATTGTGTCTAAAAAACAATCAATAAAACTTACAGAACTACCAAACTAGAGAGGTTTCCAAAAGCATAGTCTGGTATGTAATGAATGTTATTCAGTGCCAATGTCATTGCCTGAAGTGCTGGTAAACTTCTAAAAGCTTGGACGGGAATTTCTGTCAAAGAATTATCATCTAGCCACAGGTGTCTAAGGGAGACCAAGCCATTGAAGCAGTTGGGGGGCACATAGTTGATGTGGTTGGCATCCAGACGTCTAGGAGAAAAAGAAATAAGAGAAAATTGACTCTGAGAAAAGAACAGTGGACTTACACAATGGCTATCATAAGTCATCACCAAGAGCATAACTGCAAGGATGGACATGCGTTGCCACATCCATTATTCATTTACTGGAGAGCCTACATTTCCATCTTGCTTGCAGCATCACTCCTGAGACCTCACATCATGTTTAAAAGCCTCCTTGTCAGCTGTCTCTCCACAGACAATGCTCCTTTGGAACCATCAGCTCACTGAGGGGACACACTGACCATTTTTGAGCAGAGCTTCTCACCAGACTGGGTATGAATGTTTCCCAATTATATGAAAGTATGGAAGAAAAAAGCTTAAGAAACTCATCCTGAGATTCTCTTTCAGAAGATGTAAATCACTAAGCTGCAAGCTGATTGGGGTTTCCATACATTAGACATCCATTCTAATACTGCAAAATGAAAATCAGTTCCAAGTGTCTGTTCCCACTTTGTCTTTTCTTAAATGTTGTTTATTCCAAGGATTCTAATGAGAATTGAAGTTCAACTTGTTTAGTAGTGGAGCAAAATGTTTTTTAAATAGTGATTAGTGCCGCTAATGTGATGTATTAATTTTGAAAAAGAGGTTTAAATACACTTCAGTTGCTGCAGAGCCAACAGAGGGAGCTCAGCTGCACATCGTACATCTTCAGAGTCTGCAGGTGACATCTTGCTCCCACACTTGTGTAAATAAGGATTAAATCTACTGAACCATTTGCAGATGTGGTGCTAAAAATATTATGTTATATATTCATTGGCTTTTGCTTTTGCTCTGTTTTGCTTTCCCATTGTGATGCTTTCAGGGAAAGTATAAGTGTGCTTCAGATTTCTGAAACTCTGATATACTTTTTCTGCTTTTAATGCATTGTAGCGACTTGTACCTTGTTCAGAACATGAAAGCCACACTCTAAAACTTTTCTTGAAGAAGTCTTTACAGAGGAGTAATTAAGTGAATGGTGAAACAGAAGTAAATTTAAATAGAAGTTTGAAAACACTACAGAACAAACAGCCACACCCAGGGTACAAAGAAGTAATTCTGTACAACCTAAATTCGGTCTGTCTGAGAGAATGAGAGAAATGCAATACTCTTTGTGGCTGGCATACTAATCTCTTTATTTAAAGCTGCTTCCTCATTTTCAGTCATGTAAAATGTCAGGTCCATTCTATCTCCTGTTCCACGCTGCTCCTACCTACTGCATGAGAACAAATAATGACTGCTAAGGCTCCATGCCAGGCTGGCAAATAACTGAGACAAGGTCAGTTGGAACAAATTTATAAAGTTCAGTGTCAAAGCCCTTGTACAATTAAATTTTCAATATAATAACTGACATGGCAGGCAGCAGAGACAGAACTTCCAAAATAACTCAAGGGTCTGTCAACAAATGGGTGAGGCTGGAAATGTTTAGAAATACTCATGCTGTACCTCCCCCCCTCCCCAGGCAACAACTGTGCTACGCCTGTGTTTTCAAATAAGGTATAATTTGAATGAGTAGATGAGGTTTCTTTGTGTTCAGTCAGAAGTAAATTTCTTCCCTGGGTGATGCTGGTATGTAAACGAAGAAGTTACAGTTGCCTTAGTTTGACAGTTACACTGATTAAAGAATGGAGGCTTTATTCTAACTAAATGTGTTACTTTATTACAGTTAACATCTTTTTCAATACGAAGCCTGCCTGTGCAGCTCTTGATGTCCCTGTTGACTCCACAGGACTTACTCACAGGATGCCTGTCTGTGTGGTGAAGCCAAGAGTCAGTTGTTTGCGTGTGATCCTGTGGCTGAAATGGCAGCATTTCTGCTGTCATCAGTGAGACCAGGATTTTTATCTTACCAATGTTTAGAAGCAAATCAAGGAACTAATTTTTTGACTAGATGAAGCTTCCAAATAGAAGCCCACCACTGGCTGTGTAAAGGAAATACACAACATAGAAAAAAAAAAAAAACAGGACTGCTGTAATATAAATGAAATTCTAGGTAGCTGAATTGTTTAAATAAAGCTTGGAAGAAATCAAGAAGGTAAAATGCTTTGGGCTGCAGGTCCTATAACTGGATTATATATCCTGAAAGTGCTCATAAGAAGTACTGCCTCAAGTGCTCTTTTGTTATCTAATCTTTTTCAAATTTCCAAGTACCGTTTCCCTCTTGCAGATACTAAAAGGTTTCAGCAGTGGTTATGTTTCCTGTCATACTGTAGGTAATGCACACTGATATATAAAGCATTGATCAAAATTGCCATTTTTAGCCATTTGTTTCACATGTGTTGATCTAAGTTTTGGCACTTCCAGAAGTAAACCCATTAACTCACAAACACGACCCTATTTATAATTGAAAATATATAGATAACATGTGTTGGGTTTGAAAGCTGCTATTATATTCCAGAGAGAGCCAATTTAGGGAAACAGAAAAGCTTGATCTCTACTGATAGGCAGCATGTAAATAAAGCAGCCAGTATGAAATTCACCATGAGCTCACTTAAAATGTCCAAACCTCTCAAAGCAAATGCCTGAGCTATGTGGGTTGTATCCCACTGGTGCTTCCTGTGACATAATGAGACTGCTACGACCATGTGCAAAAATTATGAAAAGATATTATTCATATAGAATAGTAAACAGGACTCATTTATTGGTAGTCTAAAACAGGTGAAGGTAGATGTTTGAAAAATATTTGAGTTGCAGTTTTTGATCAATTCAATATGACTGGATACTTAGTTTTATGCCACTGGTAGGTTTCTAGGGGAATTTATATCTTTTTCCCTTTTCCGAGTCTTCTCTCATGTGTAAGCCCAGCTACAACCTGGATGCACCCTGTGATCAAAAATTTCTTAAATGTGTTGTTGGAGTGTCATTCATTCAGGGTTAAATCAAATGCTAAATATGGGATTGGGAATGAGAGATTTCTTCCAGGCTATTCTCTCCTCTGAAACAAACAGGTACTACATGGATTATCTCTTGTTGCGATGGATGAGGGCCTGAATACAGTGAAGGGACTGGAGGAGAGCCACAAAGAGAGGTAAAGAAGTCAGGTACAAACTGTTTCTTCTGACATTTAAATTTTAAAAAGGAGAGGTACAACCAAATTAAAAGGGGCTATATGTAACAGGTAGGTGAGGCAGAGAAGTGACAGCACATGAGGACTGATTTTGGGACTAAAGAAGGAGTGCACTCTTCCCTCCCCAACCACCTTCCTCATCTCCTGACCTGGTTCTGTTACACAGGGAGCCACAGCCAAACCTCATCACAAGGTATGGAACAATGATGGGCAGGGGTTGGGGACAGAGCCTGTTTGGGGAGGGTATAAGGTGTAGGAGAGGGTCAGCTGCAGCTCTCACCATCTCTGATAGCATCTGGTGCCATGAACCCTCTCAGGGTTTTTTTCACAGGAGTTTGACCAAAGTCTAATTTAAATAGTGGCAAGTGACATAGAAACTGTCTCTGAAAAGTGGATGTAATGAAAATATAGCTGGCTATTGTGAGCCATGTTTTTTAAACATGGCCCTTTATGCAGGATATCCCCTTCAGTCCACAGGGGAAAATGCCAGGACTATTGTAAAAGCTTAATTACAACACACCACTACAGCAGTTCCCACAGCTCACTTTCAACTCTGCCCTTGCATGGGCTTCTACAAGACTGATACAAAGAACTGTGTGGCAACAGCAAGACCAAAAAAGAAAAGTCACAAGTTACAATTTAGGAGCATTTGTTTCTGTCCCACTGCTCAGTTTTACATGAGGAGGTCTTTGCAGCTCTGGGAGTTTCAATCCTACATGTTTCTCCTCATATCCAAAAATTCTGCTCTGTTGTTTTGGTAACCCTGCACTTTAGACAGTGGGCAAGGATGCTAGAACACTGCAAAAAGCACAAACACCCAGTTGCAATGCTATGTTTATACAAAGATTGGCTTTGCTACTGTGCACCCTTACTCCCCATGGGGAGGAAAAAGTGGGAGCCAGCAGGGGTTGTTGGGTTATCCCAGGAATCTGGCTGCAGACTCAGATCAGGTGTCTGCAGCTAGACTGGCACATTTGGTGTGGCTGGGAACACTCCCAGGTCCCTCAGCCAAGTGGCTGGGAGTGACCTGTGTTACACTGGTGACCTCTCCTAGCCTCCCAGGCAAGGTGGCTGTATGCAGTGTGCCTACTGGGGATGGTCCCAGGGGCATGAGAACTGCCAGATGGCCCCCAAGAGCAGTTCAGGCAAATGTTATTTGGCAGAGGTCAAAAATGTGTCAAGGACAGCAGGACAGACAGTCATGGTTGGTGCCTGGGAACACTCTGAAGAACTGTTTGCTTTGCTTGGCTGGGTGTAGCCACAGTCTGTTGCTGTACGGTGCCCAGCACCATCTCCATCTAGTGTGAGCCCCCGTACTGCTAACCACTCCAACAGTGGCTTCCTGTTCAACTTCCACACAGGGTGTACATCCTGGTGGGATTCAGCCATGCAGGATGAGTTTTGGCTACGAGCTCTGAGACAGATATTTGTCTGTCCCTTACAAATGTAATACAAAAATCCCCACTTTTGAGGCTACTCAGAAGACAGAAAAAGAGTCCGATGCCTTGTAGCTTCTACTGGATGAAAGAAGGCCACCAGTGGCTTGGAATTACTGATCTAGTTCAGCTTATCTTCACCCCATTTTGAAAGCAACTGGCTGTACAGCTCATTGGCTCTACAGCACACACATGATACAAATAATAGCACATGCATTTTAGGGAACCTTGCACCAGTATCTTCCTCCCAGCTGCTTATGAAGCTAGAAAAGTGTCTGTGACTGAGAGGGGTGGTCTGATATCATACCAGTGATCCATGTTTCAGTCACTCTTCTGTTACCAAGTGCACTCTAGGGCTATAGTAGCTTGGATGGTTAAGATGTGCAACAAAATGAGGAGACTGCAATGGTCAGGTTTGAGGCATCTTTGCATATGTGTACAGAGAGCTGCATTGGTAGACGCACCATGATTTAAACTGTGGGAAATCGCTCCTTAGGGAGTTTGTGGTACCTGTTGAAGTATCTGATTTGCTAAGAAGGATGATCCCTTCTCTAAGCTTCATTATCATGGAAAAAAATAACTGCAGCTGCTGTCTTTTCATGAAAACAGTTCTCTTGGTTCAGTTCTCTTTGATTTAATCAAAGATGCTTTGCCTTTTTTTTTTAAAAAAAAATCAGTATTATTAATACAAGCATTGAATGAGAAAAAAACTATTAAAATTTAACAATTCTGAAAAAAAGGCTTTTCAATTTCAAGATGGACCTGGAAGCATTTCAGAACTCTGTTCTCTGAAAGTCCTCAAGTCTTTGTTCAGATTAAGAATGAAACTTCTCTTGAAATGTCAAATATGTGGAGGAGTAGGGAGAAGATGAAATATCCATTTGCTGATCTGTTTCAGACAGGCAATTATTAAGAACATCCAAGATGATTTCTAGATTATCTCATCTAAAACTTAGTGTCACCATCAGGTGCTCCAAAAGTGTCAAAATGCCTTAAAAAGAAAATTTAAGTGATTTACAAATTCTGTTAGGAAATGTAAACCAAATTTCTTTGGTACTATTTTCTTGTTATTTGTGAAGTTAAATTATTTTTTTCCACCAAATCCCAACTTTCCAGGTTGCCAAGGGAGAAAAGATTTAGTTTTTCCCTCTATTAACTATTTCCAGCACTTTGGAAGATGGGCTATGTTGTATTCTGCCCTATTTTCTATTAAAGTGCTCTTAAATTTTATAGGAAAGAAAGCAGGTGATACAGTACATAATGCTTGATTTTAAATGTCCTTCATGGATGGTTTGGCAGTGAGATAGCACCCAATCTGTTCTTGATTCTTTCTGCCAATGCAACAGTAAAAGCTGCTCATTAACAATGATGTCTAAACAAGAAAATTAACAGGGAGTGAAGTTTTCTCTCTAGTATTCCCTGGAACAGGCTCTATTACAGTAGTCCCAATAAAAGAACAGCATAAGCTTTTCTTTTCCATCAGCAGTGCCAATTACGCTTTCCTCCTTTATTTAGCAACACTTGCAAATGGAGATCTGCAACTTATCGGTTGCTAGTAGTATAGAATTTGTGTTAACATGTTCAGGGAAAAAATATAAAAAAATTGCTATGTTGTTGCCTGTTTTACCAACCCCTTCTTGTTCAAATAAAAGTATATATCTCTCTCCATATACTTATATATAATATAAATATATTCTGGTACATAAGGGATGTCATTAGAAACGATGACAATTACACTAGAGAAGAAAGATACCTATTTAAACAAATGCATACATTAAATGAAAGAAGATGGACAGAAAACAAGCTGTTAAGTAATAATGATATTTGAAAAACAAATCAATGTACCTATGTAAAATGCTTCTGGACCATACAAGTATATGCAAAATTACTAAAAGGCTTCTTGATTTAAAAGCAGAAAGGAAATATTGACACTGTAGGAAAAACAAAATCCAGAGACCATCAGCTTATAGTCAGTTCCAAAGAAATACATTTGCTCAGTGTAAGTAATAGTGACGACAGCATTCCAATGACACTTCAAACCTTGCTGCCAAGACATAAGTTGTGACACATCAGTGACTGTGTCTTCCTCTCTTTCAATCATGGTACCTGCGCATCTACAACATATCTTCCTCTTTTTGGTTTAACAGAAATAAATGTCATCTGAATTGTTAGGACTAGTAATCCAGAAAATTTGTATTCACACTAAATTTCACAGGAAAATTATATCCTGCATAAGTTGAAAATACCCTTCTGCTGAACTTTTGAGATCAAAACCACATCTCAAAAATCAACATGTTCTGGTTACTTCCTTAAGTCGTCCTGCCACTAAGGGAACTCGAGTCCCACACAATCACTGTACAAGCTCTGGCAGCTGAACTTGTTTATTAATCAAAGTAGCATGCCACTGTTGTTGACTATTGAGCTACAAAGACTTTCCTAAAATTGGATAAGATTTTAATATTTAATCTTATTTTTTACTTCTGTGACAGATTTTATTTTTTTAATTTTTTTTTTAGGCAACAGTATAAAGGTTTTCTCATAGATTTTTGCCATTTGAAGATTAAATTCAGGGGTTTTTTTCATTAATTTTTGTGACCATTTCTCTTATAGATATTTACTGAAGAAGACTGATCCATTCTAGAGGTAGGTCAAGCCTTAAGGAATTTATGAATATTTATCACTCAAACTTGTCACACCATTCTGCATGCCAGCAATAGTACAACTTGAACAAAGAAGTGGAATGAATTGTTGCTTGTTTCTGCAATACATTAGTTCTTGTCCTGTGTGCCACAGGCTATTTAACATCAAATACCGATACTGTCATTTTTGAGGTTGATAATTTTTGAGGCAGATAATGAGGAGAGTATATCATCCAGAAATACTTTTTTTTTGTGTAAGAATTTGTGATGAATTTGCATTACAAGTGAACGTGGAAAACTTGGAGGTGTATATATACCCATATATTGTGCATGTACACACACGTAATTATGTATGTATACTTACATTAAAATGATTTTAACATAATTCTCTTCACACTGATTAAAGCAGCACGGCAGTTACATGCCTGCCTTTCTTGAGTAAAACCACAAAAGGCAGAGATTTGAGTCCTGTGACCAGTTTTCAGTCTTTTGCATCTGCACTAACCTAAAGCAAAGGGTTAATGAAGTGTTCAGAAATCATGCCACCTGCACAGTTAAACATAATAAACACAAGGAGTTGATAGGAACTCCCTTTGTGAAAGATTTTAACCTCTTAATTACACTCCTGAAAAGACTCCTGCTATTTCAAAGGTTTCAAGAAATAATTCCTATTGTAAATCAGAAACCAATGCAAGAACCACCTTGTGAACAGAAAATTCCTCGACTATATGAAAGAAGAAATTGAATCTGTGCACACCTTTATCTGACAGGCTCAGCCCCGTTTAAGCAAACAATAGAATAATAGCTTTATTTTCCTCAAAGAGGTCTCTTTTGCTGGTGATCGTCTTTCAGG
Organism: Chloroceryle amazona; assembly: GCA_027560015.1. Lineage (NCBI taxonomy): Eukaryota > Metazoa > Chordata > Aves > Coraciiformes > Cerylidae > Chloroceryle > Chloroceryle amazona. The sequence continues at coordinate 57,435 of JANHFX010021468.1, read as the reverse complement.
TGATAGTAGCTTTTCTGTACAAACCCATATCATTCCATCTTGGGTCTGCTACACAGCTGTCTAAAGGTTTCAGCTGACCACTCCTATTCTCCCTCTGTTTTAATTTTGTCACAGAATATCAGTCCTTTTCACAGAGTGCACAAACTATGTTTGGTTTACTCCTTCAAGTTCTTCACCCAAGGAAAAAAAATATTTGCAACAAAGCCTGAGTGAAACTGTCATTTTGTTTAGAAACTGTGCTGAAAATTCAACAGTCTCTTTCAGCGCAACAAAGGAACTCTTGTTTGCTTGGCTTATCGTGTTTTGGTCCAGAATGTGTATAGAGTGATGTGATCTCAGCAAGATTTTTTTTGTTTGTTTAGCAGAAAGAAAATCTAATATAGTCACTAGACCAGCATTTTCTCATGGCTTTTTCAAAGATCAAAGGAAAGAACTGTAACCTCAAAAGCATATGGCTGAGATATTTCAGTCTGTGTCTGGTCAATAAAGAAAAAAGGCACTGCCAAATAACAATTAGAAGATAATTAATTCTTAGGGCTGTTTCACCTTTGGAAACCTTAACAAAATGCTTTGTATATTAAGGAGGTAAATGTTGTTCAAGAGGGACGTAAGAACCTGGGAGCTAATACAGTATAATGTGTGTCTGTGTAGTGGTAAATTACACACAGATGACATAATTTTGCTGAAAATCATTTCATTCAATTAATCCTGCTCTTCAGATTTTGGCTGAATTGAATGTATGCAAAAGGTGTTTATACACACACAAAAAAATAATAAGAAGAGTATGTTCAACACAGTAGATTTCTCAACGAATACATCTAACCAATACATCTAACTAGACTGGATGGCTTGGTACAGATGGTAACTCACTGTCACTGTTAGACTTTTACCACTGGTATTGGTAACCAGTGCACAACATGGTAACTTTTTTTTGGTGATAGTTATTTGAACTTCCAGATTGACTTTCGTATTTGGATCTTGGAACTTTTTAGGAAAATAATCTTATTTCAAAATAATTCTGTGGAAATATAAGGTGGTCAACTAAAGTACAGAAAAGAGTCAGGTGATATTTTCCCCTGTCCAAAGAACCTGACTGCCTATCTTCAATCATCTAGGTATATTGTGCTGCACATTCAAAATCACTAGGAGCTTTAGAAAATGTAGTCACTTTTTTGGATCAGGTGAGAATGGAATTCTGTGGATAATTCAGAAACATACTTTATTTACTGTGTCCCATGTTGACACAGCAAGAGTGGTTGCAAAATGTGAACTGGAAGTGCAGCAGAAGGAACTCATGATACTTGATTGACTGGACAAGAACATGGCAGATTAATTTTGGTATAGAGAGGTGTAAAGTGAGACACTTAGGGAAAAGGCAATTCAAACTTTACATGACAAACTCTTAAGTAGCTACTAACATGATAGAAAGAGTTCCCACAGTTGTAATAAGTATGAAAACAACAGCTCAGTGTTCAGAAAAGGTTAAAAAAATTAAGCCGAACGAAGTTTTGCGAGTTAGTAGGAAAGAGAACAAAAAAAGCATCCATAATTCTCTTCTATAAATCCATGGTGTGCAAACATTTTAAACATGTTGTGAAGGTCTGAACCTCCCTTGACTCATCAATCAAATACATAAGAACTAAAAAAATGTTCAGTTACAGTAACAAGGCTGACCAGAGGAAGAACAAAGCTTTCACAAGAGAAACAGTCCTAACAGCCTGTATCTGAAAAACATGACTAATGGAGATACAACAGAGGTCTATAAAATCTGTCGTGCATCAATAAGGAAGTGCTGTCTGTATTTTCTTCTGTTGCCTAACTTAGGGGACAGGAAATGTGGTAGAAAGTTCAAAGTCAATAACAGGAGGTATCTCATCATGCTACACAGGGCTTGTTGATCAGTAGATATGCTGCCACAAAAAATTGTGTTACAAACTCACAGAAGAAAAATGTTTGAGATGTATTCAATTCAAAGAAGCCACAATAGGCTCAGTGAGTCCTGAAGTGCAAACCTCTGGCAGCTGGGACAGTTTGTCAAAGAAGTATTATTATATTCTTTGATGACCTTATAGTTTTCCTTTGGTGTCTGCTGTTGAAGACCGGATACGGGGCTAGAGCAGCTTTTAGCACGAGCTGGTACAACCATCTTTATGTTATGGGGCAGAAGCACATCAAAATAATTTCATTCATACCATGAAGCAGCCAATCCTCACTCCTGGTCTAGCAGTTCTGGCAGGAGTTCTGTTAAAACTGAAGCTCACGGACTGAGTCAGCATGGTACAGCCAAGAACTATAAATACAGAGACCTGCCTGAAGCACAGAATACAACTAAGCATCCTCTAGTACACTTTGTTTCAAGAGTTAATAGTGTTTTCCATATTGCTTAAAAAGAAAAAAATTACGCCAAATGAAAAACAAACAAACAAGGGAGTAATTTGCGATTCTTTCTTTTTCCTGGTAGAGAATCTTAACAAGAAACCATGGGAAAGACCAGTGCTCAAGGGACCATATTCTTCTTGACAGACAGAAAGCATTGCAGGGCAAGTAGTGTCTTCTCAGATGGTGAACCAGCTTATAATGCTGCAATGCAGCTGATGGTGTCATGAAATTACTGGAATGAAATCAGTCACTTCTGATGTTTAATTGAGAGTACAGTCCTCTTGAAAAGCAGCTCAAAGAGAGTTAAAAGAGAAAGTTGTTTCAGCACATTAAGTGATATTAACAGGCAATTAATAGGTAACCATCTATTATTGTGCATGCAAGGTTACAAGCTGATTTATCCAGTATACTCACAGAGACTGCAGGCTGCGCAAGTTCTGGAGTGCTTCAGTAGGAACCTGGCGTAGCTGGTTATTCTGCAGCATCCTACATTTTGAGCAGCACAAAAAGCCAGAATCAACACAGTTAAGATAATTTCTTCCTATTGTAAATTTTGTAAATTTTCTTCCAAGCTTACCTCCTTTGTACTGCTTCTACTTCAAGATTACAAACAAAAGAAAGCTACACAAGACCCCATTCCTCTGGCCCTGTCAAATGTGTTCTCTTCAAAGCAAACAAATACCTGTAGCATATTAGCTTTGTTAACAGCTACACATCATCTTTGAACAGGAGTTTCAAAGCAGCTGAGGAAGTTAAAAGAATAAATACAATTTGCTTTCAGTAGGGCTTGAGCTCATAATTACCTCCAGTGATTCTGAAATGATCATCCTCAACTCCTGATTTAATTTTCCTTCTGAAATGTTTCAGTTTCTTATTCTGACAAAGCTGTGAAGGACTGAGTCTTGACACCCTCACTCAGGGAAATACTACTATGGCAAACAGAACTTTTAATTGCATGAGAATTTTATGATTTAGTTTGAATAAAATTTTTTATTTTTGAAAACTGATGATTTTTTTCTCAGTAAAATCAGTTTTCTCAAAGACAACATTGCTAGCAATGACCTGACAAATCTCTTTTCTGAAATATCACATCGCTGAGCTTGCAAAGATTGAAAAATCACCTTTCATTCTAAAAGAATCTTTTCCTCCCTTTGAATATGGTTTCATTCACATGGCCTAATATCCTTGTTTGGACCAACTCCTACATATATAAAAGGATTCTATGTGGGTAAAACTAAAGTAGTACATTCTGCCTTCATAATGATGCATACTCGATGGGACATTTTAAATGAAATCATTCTTGGCAGGCCTAAATCTCCTTAGGCCAACAAGGGCTACAGCTGGCCAACTTAAGAGGACATGTAGTGGGAAGCTCTTCATACTTCTTTCCCAGTTATATATTTTTTCAGTAGAGCTTTATATGCTCTTACAGTAGCATCTGGCTTGGCTTGATGTGGCATAGGAAGTTGGCATTCTTGCTAATAATACAGTTTCTGTGAACTTTACATAGGCAAAGATCCTCTCTAGTATAAATATTGTTGAGATGTGACCTGATAATAATTTTAGTAACTATATATACTATCTTATTACATCGAATAATATAGGGTTTTGTATTTTTTTAAATAATTTATCTTACAGTAATTACAAAGAACAAGATATGAAGTATGAAATGCATTTTATACTACATGGTGTTCTACAATAATGGTTTTTTCCCCCTGGCTCTCAAGAAAAGGAAAAAGCAATTTACCCCCAGTTTTGTGTGATCATGAAAAGTTCACTAAGATTTTAGACTTGAAATCAGAACTTTTGAGACAATTAAAGAAACTATTAACTGAACCAATTTTACCTTTGATATTGTACAGAGACATCTACTTGATGAGCAAGTTGTTTTTAGAATGCCATTAATGTTTTCCAATCTTTGTGTTTAGGATATTTTCTATATGGAAAAACAAAGATTTAATGATGTTCATATGTATCTTTATTTCAATTGAATTGTTTAAAATGAGCTGATCAAAATATGTAATTTACTTCATCAAAACTTCACTGGTTAATTAGTTCCCTGGAGCATTAAGGAAATCAGAAATATATCAAACAACACACAGTTTACTTACAGCACTTTAAGACTGAAAAGGCCAGCAAATGCTCCCTTAGGAATGTATGTCAAGCCATTTCCTGCAAGACGTCTGCAAAGTTTGAAAAAGGAAAAGAAAAAGAGTGAATACTTTTTTCTCTTCATGTGGAATTAATTTGGTTGTTAAAAAGTACAACACAGCTATGTTTGAGAGACTGATGCCAGAGGCAGTAGTTTAAGAGCCTTTTTTTTTTTGTCATTAATACACTTTTAAAAGCTAAAAAAAAAAGAAAAGAGAAACCCTTAACTGTACAGTTGATTTACTGACAGCTGGACTGCAGAGACAAAATGCAATTTCATTGCAAATTGAGCTCATGGTTTAAAATGCACATTGAATTCTTCATATGTTCTTTTTAAGGATTAGAGCAATCTCAGCAACTAAAATACAGCTATACTGACAACAATTAGTATCACTGGATTTACAGGCATGCACGTTTGGAATTGTGCATGTATGATGTCTGTGAACATTTAGCTCATTTGCACTAATATCAAAATGCATCCACATAGTAATGACCACAGTTCATTTTAAAATAACTATACATAAAACTGCTGTACTGGTGGAATAGTAATTTTCCCTGAGAGCAATTGGGTAATTGGTTGCCATAAAGTATATTTGCTAAAATTTGTAGGGTTTTTTTCCCTACTTCTATTGATTATTTCTTCTCAGAATGCCTGAAAGTGTTTGTGCCTAGATAACTATAATAAATACCTTTGTAAAGCATGTTATTCTGACAAAAAAAGACTGAATTCTGTAAAGTTTGTGCCTAGGAAAGACATCATGTATTTGATGTGAAATAACAGCATGTCCATGTTCCCCATCAGTACAACTACAGACTGTCTTGGGTTTAGCCTCCTGCTACCTCAGTTCAGCATGAATGTGCTATGATACCTGTACCTTACCTGGAAAATGGACTGACAGGGGTCACATTCCCAGTTAAGTTACTTTGAGACATAGTGTCTGCTCTTAGCTGGCAACAAACATGGGTTGATATGATGTAACCCTCTTCTAGTTGCAGACCAAGTTTAAGCCAAGTGGATTTGATATTTCCCATCAGCTAAGATATTGCACAGCAAAACTGCAGTTACCATAGACCAGCTGATGTGATAACAGAATTGGTATCTGAATTGGTGTCCAGCCTCTTAGAAAGGCCACAGGAGTAGATCCAGAAAATGCCTTTGGTACCAATCTGCCAGAGAGGAACCTACAGCACTGAAGTAGGCATCAGAATTGCCAGTTCTCTTCATGGCAAAGGCTGGGTGCTTATGACTGCAGTCCCAAAGATCCAGTGCTGACTGTCCCTTAAACATTGTCTTCCCTCCTTTGGAGTTTAGTCACCCCAAGCCAATTGCAGGGTTCTGAGCACACCCTCTTAAACATATCTTTCATACAGAAAATAAAAATTGGGCCATAAAGAAGGAAAACATCATTCTAGAGCCCACCTCCAAAGACTTTTCAGGCATTTTCAATTTGTGTAAAAGGCTCTTCCCTGTACACATACACCTGCTGAGTGATGTGACCTTTAACTTCAAACAAGTGGCTATTCCTCTCTCAAGGAATTTAATTGTGCTCTGCAGAGGTGCTCAGCTTCATATAGTGGTTCTGATCTTGTCTTTCCCTTCGGAGTACACTAGAGTCTGATTTTCAACATCTGAGAATTAGGCATGTACACCTGAATTCCTGCAGGCAGATGAGTGAACCAAATCTGACTCACTCTTGCTCCAAGGTGAGGCATTCACAGGCTTTTTTTTTTTTGAGATGTGTGAGGGGCTTCTTCATTCAAGCAGGCACGTGCTCTGTTAGGCTCACCAGACTGGGTCCCTGAAAGTAAATGCCATTTGTGGATCACTGACTAGTAGAGACTCACAACCTAATGCTGATCTCAGTTTATGATACAATTTTTTGGAAAGACTAAAGATTGCTTCACCCCCACAGCACCCTTTTGCACTGTTATTTTAATGATCTGATTCTGCACATGAGTCTGGATATGAGCCTGTTGTGAAGAAGAAAGAGGAGTCTGCAAAACTTTACTGGGAAAAAAGGAGGTACAGGTATTGAGGTTTTCACTTACAGTTCTAAGTTAATGCTTTGAGTGTCACATGGAAAGCTTGCTAAAGAGCAGAGAACTAAACCCACATGTTTAAAGACTTGAGTTGGTGCTCTTTCAGGCCACCATCCTTTTTAAGAGTGGCTATGTTGCAGCAATTTCCATAATTGTCACAATGCAAACTGCCAAACACACCTGTCTGAACTGGAATAATCTTCATAAAATGGGCTAGCTGAGAAAATTGGACTTGAGAGCTACCAGAGCAGCGCTACGGCAATTACCAAGCATACTCCTCCCTCTGCAAACATAGGACTGTGGCAATTGGGAAACTATACAGCTTTAAAGTTTTGTTTCAATGTGTAAAACTCACTTTTCCCAGCTTCAGAGCATCATCCTGGCTTTCTGTGGTAAGCCTTAATGGTTGGCATTTTTCTGAAAATGGACTGTCATAATTGGAAGACATTTTTACAGTACCTGTAATGCATATCTGATATATTTAGAAAGAAATACCTAAACACAGAGACACACCTATAGATAGATGTACATGCTACACATCTCACTGACATTCAGAATGGTTTTAGGGAGACATTACTGCAATGGGCTGTAGTTGAGCTAGTCTCTGATGGCTAAAACTTTTCCATGTAACTTTTTGCCCTGTTTCCTTTTGTGGCCAGGTTTTCTGTCAAACTATCTTCAAGAGAACATATGACAGATTAAACTATTGTCATTCTGACTGTAGGGTCCATTTGGATCATCTGGTCACCCACAATATGCCACCCTAAAAAGCCTGACCCTTCCACATGAACCCAGCTCCAACACCTTTTAGAGTAGTATCAGAAGCCAACAGTTAGTTTTAATTGAGGGAGTGGCAAACTATGCTCCTAAGCTGGTGGTAGTTACCTGTACTGTTAAACTGAGATTATTTTCCTCTTTTGTTTTGTTTCATTTCAGATTCCAACCCTTGTTTTATATTTTGTTTCTTTTCCGTTCAGATCACAACTTCTCAATTATTAATTGTACAAACACTTCAGGCAGATGAAACCACATGCTAATCTTCTTTTAGGTAGGCACATCTTCTGCATTTACTTCTTATGAGTTTTTCAAACCTAAGGTCATTCTTAAAGTCCTGCTTTGAATATTTTTCAGTTTGGAAAGAGCTCTCACTTATTTTGCAGACAGTGATTAGTATTATCTTACATGATACTCCTCTGCTTGTGCAGCAGTAGATCACACTCATCATGTATAGCCCTACATGTTTCAGCAGAGGGCTACATCAAATGTATCAGAAATGCAAAAATACATGTATGTCCTTGTATTTTTCTTACAAAGCAAACTGAAAATGTCAGAAAAGGTAGACATCTGGAAAGAATTATTTTCTACACAATGATATTGTGTGACTTTCAGTTACCATATTAAAATCTTTTTCATGACATCCTTTTCATAATTTTCTGTGGAACTGACTTCAGGCAAAGCACCTACATATTTCCAAAATGCTCCCCAAGACCACTTCTGGCACAACAGTAGCATCTTCTCAGTACCTTGGAATTGTGGTATTTGGTAAAAATCAGCAAAAATTATTCATTTGGGTTGTTGTCTAATTTTTTCAGTATTCGTGGTGAAAGTTAGCACACCAATTCTTTAAGGCATGCTGCAAAGCTCATTAAATTTGGCTTATTTGTTCCTGACCATTTTTAATTCCTTCTGTGCAGGTTTTTCCTACTATTACTGTGTTTCTATTCTCAGTCTTGGCAGAGAACAAAATTAATACCTTTGCTAACACTGCAGTACGTATCAAGTATATATCAAGGTTTACTCTTCACCATTTCAGGTATTTTGCTTTCCATTACCCCAAATTATTTCAGGAAAGCTGCTCAGTAGTTTACTGAACTTTCAATGGACTTTGGGTAGTGATTTTAGTCTGGATTGGTAAATATTGTTTTCCCTGAACAGGTGAAGATGGAAATAGTATCTGTCTCTACAGTTCAGCATTTAGTTAATGATTTCTGAGAGCAGGAATGTAGTATCTTGTTTACAGCACTTACATAACCAAAGGTCTGGCTTCACTGTTTTAACAAGTACAAATTTAAATTTTAAAAAGGTGTGGGTGGTTTTGTTTTGTTTTGTTTCTTATTTCCAACATTTCTGACATTATTTTAGAAAAATCTCATTAAGTACATTCAGGATCAAATGTGCTTAGTCACATTGTTTAGTCATAGACTTAGCAGTGCTAGGTTAACAGTTGAACTTAATGATATTAAGGGTCTTCAACTTAAATGATTGCATGATTCTATGGTTCTTTAATGAAAAGGTAATCAGAAGTACACAGAATTACTGAGTTTTGGACCATATTTTTGGAACTATATTATATCAGATCTAGATTTTACTTAAACTGCTTCATATAATCATGCAAATTAGTGGAGTCTGGAAAAGTTTAGAGGAAGTGTTACCACACACTTCCCCCAGTACCTGCTACTTGACACTGTTGGAGTCAAGATACTAGCATACTTTTGGTTGTTTATGCTACTGCATGTTTCTTTATAAAAGATGTAAAATAAATGAGCTTAAAGAAAAGCATGTTGTCTCCATCCTGTGAAATGGCAGCAATTTATAAAATATCTTTCAGTGCAATTCAGCCCAGCTGGCAATCTCCACTCACTGTGGAATGGCTGACGTGCTGCAGATCAGGTTCATGGCCTATGGTTGGACCTAAGAAAAGTTGGGTCTGGGCTCTCATTTGAGTGTTTCCCACCTGTTTACCCCTTTGGTGAATTCTGACCTCTCCTGCACTATCATAATTCTGATAAATGGTGGTCACCAAGTCAAGAGAACATTCCCAAAGACCACACAGCTAATGAGCCATCCACAGAAAGCTCTGAAAATGATCAGAAACTTCTTGTTGTTTTCCTTTGATTGTTGCTTTACTCCTCAGAAGGAAGCAATTAAACATGGAACTGATTGAGCACAATCGACCATTTCCTCTAAATTTCTAGTACAATGATTTGTCTTCACCAACTCAAAACTGCTTTGTGTGTGGATGTTTTCTGCATCAGGGCAAACCTTGCCCCGTACCAACCATACCCTCATTACCTTTTGGGATGGAATGTGAACTTGAAATACTAAGAAGTCTTCTGTCTACAGCTAACAAACTGTGGAATTTAATAAAGCACCTCTGCATTAACTGTGGAAAGAAGCTGTGGCAAATCCAACCCAGATAATCCTTGCTGTCTGCATCTGACAGTGACAGTACCATATGGGGAGTGGCTGCTTTTCACTGTGCTTGAGTAAGATCTAGTCCAGCAAATGATGCACAAGCACCTGTAAAGTGTATTTCAAAATCTAACAGCATCAAACTTATAGGAAGGACATGAAAGGAAGATAATAAAACTCCTTGGAAGTTTACATTCATTAATATTCATGCCGTGTTCTAACAGGAATAGCACAATGGAACTTTGTGGAAGATGCTACTGATCAAATCTTGCAAGGTGCTGAAATGAGGAGAATAGATGGCACTTTGGATTTTGGTGTAGCTCAACATGTGACAGGAATAAGGAGTGTGAAAGGAGTCAAGGTACACTATTAAGAAGTGAAAATCGGGTGAAATCTTTCATGATACTATTTCAGAACAGATACAGTTAAGTAGAACTTCATTACAGAATCACAGAATTACTGAGGCTGGAAAAGACCTCTGAGATCATCGAGTCCAGTCTATCACCGAACACCACAACATCAGCTAAATCATGCCACTAAGTGCAGCATCCAATCTTTTCTTAAACACCTCCAGGGATGGTGACTCCACCACGTCCCTGGGCAGTCCGTTCCAGGGTTTTACCTTTTCATGAGGAAGTGCTTCCTAAGATCCAACCTAAACCTCCCCTGGTGCATCTTCAGGCCATGCCCTCTCATCCTGTCACCAGTTGCCTGGGAGAAGAGCCCAACCCCCACCTGACTACAACTTCCCTTCAGGTAGTTGTAGAGAGTGATGAGGTCCCCCCTGA
>JANHFX010021468.1:0-46785 GCA_027560015.1 Chloroceryle amazona | reverse complement strand
TCTCCTCTTCTCCAGGCTGAGCAACCCCAGCTCCCTCAGCCTCTCCTCATAAGACTTTCCCTCCAGTCCCTTCAGCATCCTCGTCGCTCTCCTCTGGACCCGCTCCAGCACCTCAGTATCCTTCTGAAGTGAGGGGCCCAGAACTGCACACAGTACTCGAGGTGAGGCCTCACCAGTGCCAAGTACAGGGGCAGAACTACATCCCTAGTCCTGCTGGCCACACTATTCTTGATACAAGCCAAGAAGCCGTTAGCCTTCCGTTACACTCAAATTTATAATAAATATATCAGACTCATTATTATGCCAGTAAACTATAATAGCAAAACCAGATTGACTCAATGTTTCTAGACTAGTGCCAGTGCATGCCCTTTAATACAGATTAGATTATACATCATTGCATCACTTGTGTTGCATTATATTTTATCAGTCCACATGAACTGATTATCCTATACAGATATCCTATACAGAATGTAATTGTGTGTGCAGTCTGAAATTATCCATCAGCTGTGCAAAGATACTGAGGGATTTCTACAAAAATCATTCCATGAACTCCTATCTTGTTTTGATGTCTCCTTGACTCTGCATTTTACTTCTGTTCACTAAGTTTTGATGATTTTCTTTAAAGAATGACGGCAAAGACTGCACTTGCCAGGAGAATACTACAATGAATTTGTTTATATATATATCTGTATGTTTAAAGATGAGTAGGTTAACAATAATGTCACAATTCAGTCAGTTTTATATTTGCCTGATTTCTCGGAAAACAGATGTTCCATTCCTCATTCGCTACATTATCTACTAGAACTAACAAATTCCCCAGACAGAAAATTGAAAGGGAAATATACAGAAGAACCTAGAGACGGGTGAAAAAAAAATCTTAGCTTTTGTGAAGAGAAATGACAACTACAGAAGGCCTGAGACAGTGAAAAACCCCAAAAGCTGGGACTGTTCTGCTGTTATGGTGTACTAACCTTCCTGAATTTGGTGCCAAAACACTAGTATGCCACGTAGATTTACATAATCGTGGATTTTTTCTTTTGCACCTTGCGTACAGATGAGAAATTCTCTTTTGTAATTTGAAACTTCTTTCTTAAAAGCCCGATCTGCCTCTCCAACTGCTGTAATCGTTCTGAATAACTGATAAAGATCCATGGTGAAATCTTATAGTCTCATTGGTGTCTATAGAAAAATTTGTGCTGACAAAAGTAGAAATTTCTCATTTGCATCCCACCTCAGTATCACATTTGCCAGTAATTTACTTTTCTGAGGAGTTGTGCCAATCACACTAGTACCAATCCTAAACCGACTATTTCCTTTTCTAATAAAGGAAATGGCTGTTTGTAGAGGAACAGTGTGAAAGTATAACAGGAAAACATACATTTCCAAATCTTTTTCTGAAACAACTTGTTCTGGATATAAAAAAAATTGCCTCTGTTCAAGGAATAATTACCAATATTGAAACTTTTGCTTCAATTTTGTTTTGTGTCGAACTTAATCAAAGATAAACTAGCACACAACTACATGTATATTTAGCACACATATATAAACATATAGCCAATATATAATCTCTAGATTTCTATGACCATCATTTTCTTCAGCTTACATATACATCTATAAATAGGTAATTTGAAATGTTCTTGCTTCTTGCATCAAAAGAGCTTTGACAGTGTGGATACTCATCAAGCCCCTACCCAAAGTCAACTAAAATTTTGAGATAATAGTTTGATATTTATTAGTCATTGTTTTTGGGCCAATGCAATAGAAATGTCTGAATTAATCAGTGATTAAGTACTGTTAATTATTAGTTAATTAATGGACGATATCAACATATATTCCTCAAAATGTTTTTGAATAATTAATTTGTTAGACTAGGAATTTAAATGTTGCTCTGTGTTTTAATTATCTTTTTAAGTTTCAGTCTGTCGTATTAATTAAAACTGTAATCATTATAGTAATATAATAACAAATGTGTGTCAAATGATACATTAAAAAATCTGATGCTCAGAGAGATCAAAGAAGAAAATGTAAAGATATTCGCATTGCTTTAAAAGGGGGAGGGGAGCATGCAAGTTGTAATTGTGCTGTATATTATATTTATTGCTGCTTACATTTTAGTTAGAAATTCAAATATAACACATTCTGCCCTTGCTTTGGGGCCTAATTGCCTTTTAAAGTGCATGTGTCAAATTCTCACAGGGTGTAAACTGGAATAACTCCAATTGACCTCAAGCAGTTGGAATGAAATCAGTGTGTATTTGATCTTGAGCTGGCTTTGATAAAACGGCTCACAGATTTTTGTCAGTTAAGGATATAGTTTAAAATGTACTATTTCTTTCTCCACTTATAGAAGGCAGAGATTCTTTCTACACCTGGCATGAGTGTGACCCAATAACTGCTAAAGACAACAGATCTCTCCTTTGGTGAAGTGGTCCATGACCAGTGCTGAGAACAAGCTGCTTTGCTCTCACTGCTGTAGAAGGCAGTGCCCTTCTACAGGGCTCCAGCAGATCCCTTCTGCTGAACAGGTCCCTGCCTTCTGACTGCAGCAAGGCAAACTGTCAGGAGGTTCTCCAACATACAGTGGAACCCAAGCATACAACCAATATGAGACATAACTTTACTTCTGTGTTCGAAGAATGCTGTCACCAAATCACTACTCCCAGAACAATCTTAGATTTGTTAAAATTCCTTTCTGAGTGCTTAAATGTTACAGCAAGATGGAGAAACAAATGGTGGATCATATATATCACATTTCCTAGGCTGGGTCTTGGGTTTTATCCCAGTAGTGGCAGTATCACCAGAAAGGGTAAGAACTAATAATAATAATCATTAATAACAGAAGATGGCTGAAGTGCACTTCAGTACAACACATACTGATCAAAGTATCTACAATGAAAAATGCCTTAGCTGTTTTGTCATTCCTGTGTGTCAGCCAAAGGACACAGGTCATGTAGATACAAGTTTTAAGTTTACTACCATTTTTTTTTGAGTGGTACGATGAAGCAACACCGAAGAATTACTGTAGAAATTACTGCTACTTCTGTTTGGATATTAAAAAACCCAAACCAAAGAACTTAGAAGTTAGGTTTACTGTGCTTGTGAACCTAATAGATACAAATGTGATATTGGCTCAGTTAATTACCCATAATCCTAAACAAGTGGAAAATTGAACAGTATAGGTACAAAAAGTTTTTACTATGCTGAAATCAAGCAGTCTACAGGCTGAACTCCCACTGACAAAAAAGGAAATTCTTTCTGTATACTTACTATTGCAGTGCACACGGAATGCGTAAGACTTAAATTAAAATCCTGCCTCAGGATCTACAGATATATAGCACATTTAATAAAGCATCGTGTTGCCTTAGTTTAATTAAGTATAATTTCACTATCTGTATTGATCGCAGAACACAAAAAGCTCTTCCTATGACTTTTTTTGATATTCTAAACTAGTTCCTAATGAAAATTGCTGGAAAATAGATTACAAGTTCCAGAAAGCATTCACAAGGTAGAAGCCAAAAATAAACTTTAACACATGCTCAGCAAGAGCAACACAGCAGCACTGACAAAGTTTCTTGGGTATCAACATGGAACATGTATTGTTTCTGCTTGCATGCATTTCTTACTCTTTTTACTTCTATCTTCTTCCTTCCCCATCTTCTCCTCTTCTGCCTCTACACACCACAGAAACACAGCAGTTCCAGTGTAAAGGCTGCTGCATGCAATTTGCATTACCATTTCCAGAATAAATGTCTGTCAGCACAAGCTATTCAACAAGCAATGGAAGCAGCTCTGATTTAGTAGGGTATTTGCTCTGTTGTTTCTTTTTTCTGTTCCTCATCTTGTCATTCTTGATAAGACAGCAAAAAGGTCAGTTTGGAGGGTGCCAGACTGACACATCCACATGGGGAGAGTTCTTTGTTGTTACTCACTTTTACAGCATCAAAGGGACAGCAACAAAGGCAGTGACAGCTCCAGAACATCAGGGCCCTTGTTTTGTGAATGTAAAGGTTAAAAGTTATCTCATACAGTAGGAATCTTCTGCATTTGGGTTTGTTCTTTTCTAGTAAATCAAACTAACTGTGCATGCAAAAACTAGAGGAGAAGACTACTGTGATTGCTTACAGCTGATTAACTAGATAAATATATTCTCACTGTTTTTATCAACATATATTTAATTTCAAGATGACCTGTGCACTTCCCTCTGTCAGGACTTTGAGTGCCTCCCTGGACGTATTAAAGCAAGGCTGGGGAGCCACAGCCCCAAGTTGTTAAAAAGAGTCTGTCTTATGGCAAAAGAGTTTACAGTGTGTCATGTGACAGGTACCTCTCACTGAAAAATACCACGTATCAAACACAGTGTCACAGATTGTCTCTACATGTATGTGTGTATGAAGCAAAGAAACCAAATTCACACTTTATGTGAAAAAATCGATTTTCAACCTCTTAGGTTGTGTGCAGATCTGAAATTACCTATGGGATCCTCAGTCATTGAGCAGTGAAAGTTCCTGGAACTTTAGCTGATGGAGGTGGCACAAGACAATTTCCACCAGGAACATCTACTGTGGAAGAACTGTAAAAGTGGTACTTAAGTCATGTGGGAAGGAAGTGTGTGTGAACAGTTTGAGACCACTAGATGATCTTCTAATTTTATTTTTGTTGTGCATGTCAGTTGCAGGTATCTACTGTTTTGCCTTGGAGGTTTTTAAATCTATGCAGATTAATCTTTGGGAAAGATTTTGGTATTTAATCATACTGTGCAAAGACTGTTGAAATAAATTACACGATTCCCTCATTTTCTCCAAATGTTTTGAACTATGGATGCAGCCTTTCATGTTTCCTACTACCTTACACTATAGTAAAAAGTACTGAATCAGTTTTCAGTACTAGCCACAATGTGCACAAAAATAAAGACTGTACAAGACCCCAGGAGTAAATGCTCTCAGTTTTCAAAGATGTAAATGACCAGAGACCTCAGTCCCACCACTCAGAGTCAGTGGGGAAAAGAACACCTAATTCTCATTAACAGCTTTGAAAACCCCTTTGTAGGAAGAAAGAGCAGAGAGAAGTAAAGGAAAACAATAAATAAGAACAGATGGTAATGGATTGTACCTGATAATTTAGGACTTCATTTTCACATATACAGTGGCCTTCTGACCACTTCTGCAGTGCAAAGGGATTTCCACACAAATCATGGTGATATTCACATAATATGTCCGTTATACGTCTGTTTTGTATTGTATCTGCAATGCGGCACTTCAGTATTGTAGTAAAATGCACTTTGAAAGGCACTTTTGCCTGCGTAACGGCTGTAGTAATACCGCGATCAATCTGATGAACTTTGTACATAAATATTTAATTCCCTTCAATGGTATTTTAAGAAGTAACAAAGGTGTCAGTAAACTTTCTTGCACTTGGATTTAGGTTACGATTAATTTATGGTGGCTTCGTTGCCTGATTTTGTGAAATGGAAGTTATTTGAAACTGTCTTACTCTGTAGGTAAAATAATTGTAATAGCACAGTCCTTGGTTGCTGTTTTACTAAAATACCTATTTTAAGTTGCTGAAAAATCACAATGTACTCGGGACTTTCACTTATCTGTGGAATGTTCACTTATTTAGAATTAAAATAAAATCCTCATATATGTGCATATGTCTGTGTCTGCATGTACTTATGCATATGCATATGTACTTATGTGTGAAGATATATCTAGTTAGAGATATTTGTAGTTAGGTCTGATCCAAATAGTTTTAAATTATTTTTGGCTTTCTTCCTCTCTCTTCACAGAGACATTAATTTATAAAATTAAACGGTTTCAGGCACTGCTTTGAAGTTTTACTAATCACCAAAAGAAATGCCTACACTCAGATGTAGTTGCCTCTTAAAACTCTTAAGAGTCCCACCCCGGGTAATTCTTCACATGTTAAAAAACCCCCTTCTTTTCATGCATTAGTCTAACTTACTGCTCTATTAATATGGGCATCCTACATGTATTGAAGAATAATATACATCTAGAAATAGTCCACAGGAGATCAAGTCCTAGACTCAGTCATACTGATAAATATCTGCAGTTATTTTGAATTTATAATGAAGAATTTGACTTAATGGTGTTGTACAAGTTCATGCAGAGCAACTTGCTGATAATCAAGCAGCTGAAGAATATTGCTTTCTTGGTGGGAGTTCCATATTATGCACTTTAAGACAAAATTAGGCCTGAAAGGCCTGTAATTTTCTCAAATAAAAGATCTTGCTCAAAATTAAACTTTCTAGGAGTTAGAAGCATTCAGTTTTCAAAGTACCATAATGTTTTCCAAAATTTTTAGAAGAACATGCACCTCAAAAATACAGCAGAGTTTCAATGTGTTGTACTTCAGTGATCAAAGTCTTTGGTGTGATCATTAGGACTGCAAGAATGCTGCTTGCAGAGCTGTCTAATTTTGGCCGAAAGAGTGGATCAGATTCAGCCTAGAGGGTCATAACTGGCTGAACAGACCTGGCTTATACATCCCTGTTTTGGAGTCAAAACAATTGGTTTAACTGTCTTAATAAAATCTTAGTTCTTGTAGGGTAATGACTTATGAGTGTTGCCAAACCACATATCTAGGTTGTAACATCTAAGCTAAAACACAGTGGATCAATCATTGGCTTTTATCAGATTTTTGAGCCAGACCTCTAATAAAGGGATTAGTAACACTTTTTTTCAACAGTAAAAACCCCCAAAAATGCAGCTCCTGCTGTTGTTGTGTTTCAAAGAGCAGATAGACACTTCTAAGTTTCATTTCAATTTCATGGAAACATTGCTTTGGTATAAAGATCCCATAAGATCTTATTTTTACAATGTCTGCATTATGGGCCAAGTTATATTTTGCAATAGTCTTCTTTAACTAAGCCACATAAACAACTCACAGAATTCCCAGGTAAGCTGGGAATAAAAATTATATGGCAATGTCTGCATGGGCAAAATAATCCTCATATGTAAAATCGCTGCTCAGAAATGCACGTAGCAGAGCATAGAACTACCATGGCTGTTACCTCCTACTTCAAAATAGAATATACAGTTCCATTTCTATAGTCTATACTTTTTTTTCTATGTAATATTAGACTGAATTGTATTACGTGCCTCTGAACACCAAAGAATCTCTTAGCGCAGTGGTTTTGAATCTGCATTAAGAAGAGGCAATCAGTTGCCTCACCGCTTCAAAGGCTTCAGTTTTCGATGCTTGTTTGAGAAGTGAGTACAAACTGTAAGGATTTCACAAAACAGCATCACAGTTAATGAGAAACTGAAATTTTTAGCTTGTGTGAAACAAATGGAGGAGCTGACTGGATATATATAAAACAAAACACAGAAAAGAAATATTTTTCTGGTACTACCAGCAATGAAAGCCTGGAATTACTTAATTTCGAATAGAGGGTTATAGAAATAACAGTTTAATATTTCTGGTGGAAAAAATAGACCCAATACAAGAATAAGGTAAAAACACATTCAAAGATTTTGATCAGGAAGATCAAGTAGATTGCTGAACAGTTTCTCAAACAGCAACATAAGTCTCCATATTTGGGTCATCTAATTTTGGACTGTAAAATGAAAGAGTGAAGGTATTAGAGTTTTCTTACAGGAAAAGCCCAACATTTGTTTCTTTTCTTTAATGGTTAGAGAGAAACCCTTGGGTTAGAAGCTTTTAGTAGAGTTATTACAGTTGACAGGAGATTGGGAAAGCAAACACAAACACAATGAAAAATCCACAAGCAGGGTCATTGTGGCATGATTCACTTCAAATGCACTTGATACTGTTAACATTTGGTGTGTGACATTTGTCCTTGATATGTTCATGTTACCTGAAAGTTGTACCACCAGCAATACAGATAATGATAACCGAAGAAAAGAAGTAAAGGAAGAGAGAGAATTAAAAGAAATAATGCTTTCTAAATACAAATGCTGACAGTAACTATAAAAAAATTGGGAAGGAAAATCTGCTTGCAAATAGAGTATCGTTCTAAATTAGGATTACAAATTGGTTTTAACTTCTTGGTTTTTTTTTTATAGATGTTGGCTGGGAAGACCAGGTGGAAAAATTCAAATGAGCATTAGCAAAGACACCAAAGTTGTCAGTGCAGTACTCACCTAAATTGCAGAGGACTGCACACATTTTATAATTTAAAGTAGACGGTGTCTTAGCAAGAAAGGCAGCACCATGACTTTGCATATCTTATGTGGGTTTTATGGTGTGTTAGCAGCTAAATGTGCTATAAAAAAAAGTAGGCTTTCACTTTTAAAAGATTATAAACCGCATTTCATAAGAGGCTGGATGCCTAGACAATTCTTTTACTCAACTTTTAGAGGTACTCATGCAACTGCCTTTCTCACAGATCAATAGTGCATCATTTACAGAGTCTCCATCACTCTTCAGGAACCTAGATTTTCTTTTAAACCTGGGCCATCACTTCAAAACAGCATTCCTCTTTTGATATTGTTCTTGATTAGCTAGCTTTCACAGTGGACTTTTTCCCCTCTGTGAAATTACTAGATAGCATAACTAAGTTTGTTGCAGGATTCTGCATTTTACAGTCAACCTTCAGTGATGTTAAGTTTAAGAGTAAGGAAAAAGTAATTAAAAGTGATTAGGGCAAGAAGCCTTGATACTATGAAATGTGGACTCAATTGTCCTTGACACAGGCAGAACGAGGCAGCAGGTTTTGGTTTTGATTATAACTTTACTTGCGATTTTAATAAACATGAGCCAGTATTCAAACTTTTAATATCCTGCTGCTTAACTATTTCCAAAAAGCAATCCAGCTCTTTTAAACATCCCTTGTTTAAAAATTTTAATTTGTTGGCTCTGTCTCTGCTTAGAGAAGTTGTAGCCTCACGGTAACTCTTTTATAAGTTCATTTCCAGAATCACAAGCAATTGTTTTGGTTTTTTTTTCAACTAAGTGTTTCCGCATGTGCCAAAAGTGTCAGGCTGACAGCTTTCCTGCACCGTTTTATCTGGTTCCCACAGTAAGTATGAGAGACAAACACAGGAATGTGTCGAGTGCTTACTATGGCCATCAAGGATACAATGATACTTACAGCTCTTCCAGGAAGCGGAGATTGTGCACAGGGTTTGAGGGCAGCTTAGTAATGTTGTTCATACTGAGATCACTGTAGGGGAAAACAGACAGAGACTTAATATGGCATGCCACAACTGTGGTATCCAGCTGTTCATTCCACACATTTTTAAGTCCTACATTAACAAAAATTAGTTCCTCTGCCAGAATTGATGAATCATTATCTAGTTAGCACATTAAACATTCTTCTTTTGTATGAATACAGCTTTGTTAAAACAAATACAGGCTGTAGCATGTTCCTTGTTTCCAAAGATTTTGGAATGTTTTATCACGCTCTATAAATCAGCTGGAACACTAAACAACCCTTTTAGTCTACATAATTTTAAATAACCACTGTACTGTACTAAAATTTACTTAGAGTAGTGAAGGAAAACTACTATGATTTTTGTTGTAGCACCGCTAGCACACTTAGGTTTACTAAAATAGACAGGCAAATATATACTATTATTATACAAATATATAAACTATCTGCACCATTCTTTACATTTCATGAATATGGAAACATCTTGTTTTTGCTGTGCAACCTGCTGCATAGTCGTATGGAGTTGCCTTGCCTTACATTAGTCTCTTCAGGTGTCCCCAAAACCCAACTTAATTGAGTCAAAGAAATGACATATTTTCAAATAATAAACATCCCCTTTTTAGAGTGTTCCTTTTTTACAGGTTCTCAAATTGCATTAAATAAGTGAAATGAACCATAAAACAAGGGTGTAATGTGATCCTGCTCTGTAGCACACTTCCTGGTGGGGTTCCACAGTAGTTCCTGGCACAGGAAACAACCAGCCATATCGGTTCTGTCAGAGCTCATTCAAGCTATGTTTTAGACTAAATTTCATATAATACCTTTTTATTGTTAACATGTTTTTTCATTGCTTTCCATTGTATTCCCCATTCCCCACATCATCATTATAATAGTTTTGCATTAAATATAAAAACAGTAAACAGACTGCCTAAAAAAATTCTGTGTGGAAGATGCAACTTACATAGCTATATCAAAATTCCTGTAGATCGTTAAACTAAAAATATCAGAGACCCAAATATTTTATGCAAATATTACGTGACAATTTATAATTCCCAACTATTTAAACATATATATTTGTAGCAGCTCTTATAGCTTTCAGATACTTTGGGTAGTACTTAGATAACTTTATTTCTTCCAGCTGTTGAGACCTTACAAGGCAAATAAGTTATCTGTACATTGGTGGGTAGACATCCTATTCCTATTCCATCTAGTTCTTATTACTCACAGTCTGTTTCACATTACAGAATATATGCTTTTAGTCAGCATAGTTAATTTTGACGTTTGATCTTTTGCTGAATTTTAAAATGTATAATTTAAAAGCATACTTCACGTAGAGATTTTGAAATAAAGGAAATGTGTTAATACTTTACAACAATTATCAAATCACTGTTGGCTAAGATCTCTGAATTCACTTCAAAATCAAGGTATAATTTGAGAACTGTGTACTTATCAAATGCATTCTTTCCTGTAATACTTTATCACCTAATTCTTTCATACCATTTAGCAGGTTATTGCCCTTTTACTTTGATAAAGGCTCAAAGGATTTATTCTGGCAAAGAAACAAAAACATGGATTTAGCTGGCAAAAGAAAAACTCATCCAGGTAGTGAATCATATACTACTGAATATCAAGATAAACCCAGTATTTTAACAGTATCATTTTGATTGTGAGATTTTCAGCACATGTCTTAATGGGTTTTTGTAAAAATACCGAATTACATTTTATACTTAGAAAGCCAGCCTTGGTGGAACATGGAGTGATATCATATTCAGATAGACACATATTTAGGGACATTCTATAAATCCAATCAGTGCTCTGGCTGACAAGGGAAACCTGAAGCCTGTTCTTCTAGCATATTAACTTCTATTAGTAGCAGGCATTACTTGTAGTAGGCAGTCTGCTTATATCACTTCCCATGATGACACCACTCACAGCAATCTACAGACCATACCCTAATATCTTATGTGGATCAGAGTAAGAGAAGGTAGCTTTCATTACGTGCTTTGATGCACAACAAGAACATTGTCAATACAGGAACTTTTCTTAAAAACATCTTTACACCCCAAAGGTGGATTTACCAACAGTGAATTCCAATGTCCTATTCCTATGACTCCAATGTCCTATGACTCCATTCATGTAGTAAAGTATGTGCTCCTCATCGTGTGATGGAGGACAACCTCTTCTTTTTCACAGTCTATGCTGCAGCAAGTACCAGTTGCTACCTACTTATTAAATAATCTCATTCTGTTAGATATATTCCCTTTTTTTTCCAGATTATTCTCATCTTGGAACAGAAGTAAAAAGATGTTCTTTTGAAACAGAACTACTGAACACTACCTATGTCTTTTTCATAGAATCATAGAATCATTTAGGTTGGAAAAGACCCTTAAAATCATCAAGTCAGATCATTCACCTCACTACCAATTCCACCACTAAACAATGTCCCTTAAATGCAATGTTTACATGTCTTTTAAACACCTCCAGGGACAGTGGAGGGAACAGAAATTATTTCCAAATTTGCTCAATTTCCAAACCAGGTTTTAACACTAGTAACTAATACACAGGCGATTCCAGACTATGTTGGCAATGTGTTATTGTTGTAGCTATAGAAGTTTAAGAATATATGGGAGACAACTGTAGGAGGAGGTGGTATCTTTGATGAGGCTAGCTGATACAGATGGAAAAACTGAGAAACTTTCAGGCACAAATATCAAGAATCTCTACTTCTTCCAACTGTACCAGTTGGCTAAACAGAAGACATTATTTCTTCTAAAAATCTCACATTGCTTACACTGGCAAAGCAGTAGTTCATCTGTGCTTCAGTTTTTAGATTCAGAATACTATTTTGGGTCAGAATCGCCAGTGATACAATTTTTTTCTTTACTGAATTAAGAGACTTCTGAGAGAAGTCTCATGACCCAGAGCTACTTATGGGGTGATGTTCAGAGATATAAGACAAATAAAATGAGTTAATGAAATACCATCAGTCACTGGGTCTCATGTGAGCAATACTGCAAATTTTGGGCTGCTGAGCAGAAATTCCTCACAGAGACAAATAAAGGAAATTCTCAGCAAACTTGCCAGCCTCTGGACCACATTGCCAAGAAGACATAGCTAGGGTGAGATTTATGACCATGAGATAGATCAAGCACATCTAGCAACCAGAAAGAGCGAATTGATAAAATGTGGCCTTACATATTATTACTATGAAAAATAATAATTGTATGGGTATGTCTTATATCTGGCACCCGCAATGATTTCTTTCCCAAAAGTGCATCAAATGAGTCTTGTGATTTCTCTTTCCAGTGTCAGCCTTCAGCAAACTGCTTCTCTTCTAGAGAAGGGGACAAAAGATGGCTTACACATCAGGATTGGCAGTCTAATGCTGAAAAATACCAAGGTACTAGATCTTTATCCTCAGAACAGTTCTGATTTTGTATCAGCTTCATTCCCCAATTCCCTTTTTGAGTCTGTGCCTGTGTACTCAGAACCAAACCAGCTGAAGCTGCAAATATTTCTTGTCAAATTAGGTGGACTCTTACAACCTACAGTGATGAAAAACTTAAAATTCTTAGAACACTAACAATCCCGTCACCAAAGCACTTGCAAACCCCAGCAATGTCAGTAGGACCTGCACTGTAAGAATACACTTCTGAGTTTTAAAATGCTCCTAATGTAAATAGTAATAGTACCAGATCTACCTTTATTAAAACTACCTGCACCATGAGCTGATGTACTGAACTGGAAAGGTGACAGGTTATTTTGAGCAGTCAGTCGAACACATCTCCTGTTCTTTCATCAGCATTCCTGCTGACTATAAAAGCAACATAGTAGCAGACAAAATTTCTATCCTTTCAATAGATAAAAAGGTCTGCTTCAATAGACTGCATTGGCAACAGAGCTTCCTACAATGATTCCTTAAGTATACTCTGCGTCAATCAATCACCACAATGTGTCTCTGGTGATTTGTAAAAGTAGTCCTATCTGCGATGAAATCTTTGAAGACCAGAAAATACTGCAAACTGTGCCATGCAACTGTCTGTTTTTTCTTTGTGACTACACGGGCAAATTCTGAGCATCTGGAAAACAGTCCAAGAAGTCAAATACAACAGGTCTTCTACCCCTAGTTTTGGTGTCCATGGGTATACATGCTGAAAAAAATATCCAGTTACCATCTTACAAGTGAGTAGTTCACAATGAATTCCCAAAAGCCAGTAAAACAAGTTCAGTGAACTTGTTCTTAACACATAATAGATGGGTCTGGAGGCCAAGTTACTAACCTGTTATTAGCTGTTATTGCAAGAGATGTTTCAGTGACTATTCATCTTGGAAGATCAATTTTCCACATTATACTTAAGTCTTTTAAAAGAGAACAAAAATCTGTCTTAGGATATACATAAGGCTTCTACTGACTTTCACAAACCTGTTAAGCTACTACTAGGCTAAATTTCTATTATATTGAATGGTACAAACTTGTCTACACATTGCAGGGCTAATATAACAATCAAGTATTTGAGACAATTTTTTAGCTTATCTTGTTTTGTTTTGTTTTTTAAAAAAAGTTGCAATCTGTTTGGTTTTTAGAAAATAAGCAAGGATTGTTGGTTACAATTACTCTAGGTCTGCCTCAGCCCAAGAAGATGTATTAATGATTATTTTTATGGAAGTCTTTGAAAGACAAAGCCATCACATAAAAATACTGACAGTAGACTGAATGTACTGCCTGAATTTTTACCAGCTGAGAACAGCTCCTTAGCTAAGACAATTTCCTTAATACATTCCTTAATTACATAAAAATTTAACACTGTCCTATATGTATCTCTATGTAGTAATACAAAATAATGAAACGGGTGATAATTACTACTGCTTTTCCCTTGCTATATACCTATCTTTTTAACATCGTACTCTGTTTTCTGCTGTTGGCAGAATACTTGACCACCTCCACTGTATGATGGAAGAATATGCAAGCTATTAAGCGCAGACCATCTTCTAATTCAAATGCTTCACTATGGATATTAAAAATAAATTAATTTGCTACAGCCACTTAAAGTAGATAAAGCTATTTGCCATTACTGTAGTAGTTCTAATTCCTTACAAATAAATTGTTGCAGCATGTTTTCATTCAAGGGTCTCAGTAACTAAACAGAATAATAATTACCATTATTTTACAGAAGGGAAGCAAAGATACCTAATGTCAAAGTGACATGCTCACAGTCAAACACCAGGCTACATGTCACAGAGAAACCAAACACTGATGGTTATTTGTCCAGTGCCCTTTTCATTAGATCATACTGTCCATCCCATAGCATGTACACTGATTTTCCAAATAGTGATGCATAAGCTGTCAGTAGCCTCAGAAAACAGTGACTAAATTTTCATTTAATGGCTCTAGCCTATATTATCTCCCAAAATCAACATTTAAAATTGGTAGTCATCTATTTGCATGTTTAATACACTGATGCAGAGCAGGACAGGGCAGAGTATGACCATGCATAAATAAGCATTGTAAGCACTTCCTAATGATTAAATTATAGCATTTCTTCTCACAACTAGCTTCAAACTTCTTCTGTGGTTCTTTGAAAGAGTCTGTAGTAAACTATGATTAAGATGTGAATTTCCACTAAGTTATTCACTTTTGAAGCAGCACAATTTTGTATTTGGAAAAATCTTCTGGAAAAAAAACAGGTACATTTGCAGGAAGAAGCAGTAAAGAGAGAGCACTGTAACAGACATTGGACAGTGCAGGCAATCTCTGTATCAGGGTGTTCACAGTAAATTACAAGTGGCAATAGCAAGGATATTTCTGACCTTCTGCACATTGATAATGACAAATGCTAAAATTAAATATTTAAAAATACATTATCCCATATTATTTGTAATAGCAAATTGTCAGCAACTGATTCCACTCTATACTTTTAAAAAGTAACACAGAAATTATGTAAGGCTAAACCAGGATTGCTTGTTACTTATTTTTTAAAGAAAATTTCTGTTACCTAACATTGAATTCTTTGTTTTTAGAGACCCTACACCTTTGTATTAAAAAACACCCTACAAAAAGCAAATGCCTCTGTGTGGACACATGAGGATAGACCCTGCAGTGAGAGTACGTGTGTCTGTGCATCTCACAAATAGCTTTATGCCAGTAAATGGGCAGTACTCCCACTGTGCCCCTCTCACTGTCCTTCCCTTCCTTGGCACACCAGTGGTGCTTGTTCCAGAAGCGGATTTTGCTTACAGAAGATATAACCACTGCAATAGCAAATACATATCTGTGAGAAGGCTCAGGAACCTTGAACTTAAGGAATAACAAAGGTGATCCAGAAAGGTCAGGAGGGCTCTGTCTGCACCTCTTCTGTTGTATATTGGCCCATAACCCACTGGGTAAATAGTAAACATTAGATCCTGGCAAACCAGGATGGTAAGCCACATGTGGATTCAACACAAACTAATAAAATGCTTTGGCTAAAATTCTGCTCTCCCAGCACCTGTCAGTGGGTTCCTCTAATGTCACAAACAGCAAAATTTGGCATATTACTGAAGAAGCTCCGTAACACAAGTCATTTTAAACAGCATGCATTATTTCTGAACAGAGTAGGCAATTCTGTCATATAAACAGCCATCAAAGACTTACTTAAATCTAGACTACAGAACATTTGTAAAGCAAGCGGTACGTGCATGATTAATCTTTTCAGGAAACAATTTTGCCATTCAGTTTATCCAAGACTCCAGCAGAGGGAGCAGGGCAGAGCAAACAATTAGGGTCAAAAAGAAAGTAAAGATCAAAGATCAGATCAAACACACACAGTGCTGAATTAATCTGACAAGTACCTGACAGTTCATTTTAGGTACAAAGATTCTGTCTCTCTGGTTTGGGTTTGTTTTTTTTTGTATATCAAATTCATGGTGCTTCTTAGATTAAATTATCCATTTACTTTCACAGCTCATTCATGGATGTTCATTTGGTGCTGAAGACTCAGTTTGCTAAGTAATAATTACCAGTATAAGTTACAAAAACATTCCAACATGCCAATCATTTACTCTACTTAACTCACACATTTTAAATCTTAAATAACTGAAGGAATATTTTATAATACAGAAGCCAGCAGGAGCAATTAAAAGAGAACTGAATGGAACTCCTTTTCCTCCCATGCCCACAGATTGTATTAGTATTATTGTTCTCTGGGGGTTATTACTTGTTTCTGCTGCACTAATACAAATAGATTATATGAACACTGCATACACAATTCATCTTGTTCAAATAACACACAACAGGAAAAGATATCCTTTCTTAGTGTAATTTATTAATACAACTGCTAGAATGTTTTTTCTGTTTTTCATCATTACCTGTTTGTTTAACAGGTACTGTTTATCTTATTTTTGATGATGACCAGTACGGTTAAATTGAGAAAAGGTGTTTATTAGAAGTGACCACATCTGGGGAAAAAAAAAACAACCTTGGTCTCTCTTAGTTTCAGAATATTTTCTACAACTCTAGAAGCTGCTTATTTTTACAATTATTTGTTACAAAAGGGACAAAAATATAGAAAACCATCTTACAAATGAATGGACACATTCATTCATTTTAGAAACTGGGGGGCCAACTTCCTTCTCATTCCAGGTCTACAATTTCATCCCTCTGAATTCAAAGAAGCTGTTCCTGAACTATGGTTATTTATATGAGAGAAGAGCATCTACAAAAAGTACAGCATAGTTTGCTCATTACTGCACTACATCTTGACTAGATCAGAAGTTAATTTAATATCTGTGTGTAGACAAAGACTCGGAATACAACTCTGTAGTCATAAAGTCCAGCTTTCCTAAATCTAGCATTATGGCCCACACAGCCAACTAGGCTAGCTATCCAACTGGAAGTTATGCAGAGTGTATATAATACGTTACACAAGCCAATCTGAAAACTAATTTTCAACAAAGGGTCTAATACTACTTCAGTGAGGCTGCTGAGGGTAGAAATGAGTCAGGATTAGTTTGATTTTGTTTGTAACAAGATACACTAAGTTATTTATTTTGCTGGTCTTAATTTGCCTCAACTTAATTCCACAGCATGGATTTGAAGAATTAAAAAGCAAACAGCTTTGAAAGCATATGCTACAAACACATTCTAACATTGAAGGTGTAAGTTTGAGCATCTGGAAATCTGAGCACAACACACCTGCATTTAGAGGAGGAAATATATATCTGGCATTGCACAGTGCAAGGTCCCCAAGTACCAGTGAGCAAGCTGGACCCAGAGCTGGAAGTTACATTAGCATGTTAGATACCCTTAGAAAGGTTAATTATTCCAGGTAGAGCAGGATGCTGCTATGAGTGTAGTTGATTCACAATGCAGGGTTTCTGCACAACACTATTTTGTGTAATGTAATGTAGCAGTTGTTTATGTAAACTCAGTATTCCCAAACTGGTTCACTGCAAAATACACTTACTCTAGACTGGGTGAAATTCTGGCTTGGTAAAGGATATGGCAAAAACATCATTCAGCAAAAACAAGAGTCTACCTCTTTGATCCCAACTGATATTTTTATAGCAAAGGAGTTTTCAATAAAATTCTCATTAGCTTCTTCACTACTCCTATTCTATAGGTTCCCATTTTCCTATGCATTGGTGCTGTACCATAGAATTGTTTAGCTTGGAAAGGACCTTTAAGATCATCAAGTCCAACTGTTAACCCAGAACTACCAGGTCACCACACCTACATGTCTTTTAAATACCTCCAGGGATGGTGACTTCACTTCCCTGGGCAGCATGTTCCACTGAAGAAATTTTTCCCAATATCCAATCTAAACCTACCCTGGCACAACTTGAGGCCATTTCCTCTTGTCCTAACATTTATTATTTGGGAGAAGAGACCGACCCCCACCTACCTACAACTTCCTTTCAGGTAGTTGTAGACAGTGGTCTGCCCCAAGCCTCATTTTCTCCAGGCTAAACAATCCCAGTTGCCTCAGCTGCTCCTCATAAGATTTGCGCTCTAGATCCTTCACCAGCTTCATTGCTGTTCTGTGGACATGCTCCAGCACTTCAATGTCTTCCTTTTAAGTAAGGTGCCCAAAACAGAACTCAGTATTTGAGGTGCAGCCTCACCAATGCCGAGTACAGGGTACTGTCCTAGTCCTGCTGGACGCACTATTTGATACAGGCCAGGATGGTGTTGACCTTCTTGGTCACCTGGGCACACTACTGGCTCATGTTCAGGTGCCTCCTGAGCAACACCCCCAGGTCCTTTTCCAACAGGCAGCTTTCCAGCCACTCTTCCCCAAGCCTGGGGTTGTTGTGACCGAAGTGCAGGATCTGGCACTTGGCCTTGCTGAACCTCATTCATTTGGCCTTGGCCCATTGATCCAGCCTGTCCAGATCCCTCTGTATAGTTTTCCTATCCTCAAGCAGAAGAATACTCCTGAATGATTTGACTTGTTTTAACACAGCACTATCACTTCAGGGCTTATTACAGTTAGTTGTACCTTGTGTGGTTGAAGAGTACTTGAAGAGTTTCAGCAGAGACAATGATGCTATGCTGTATCACAGCTACTGCAGTTCTACTCTGAATTAGTAATTTGGCCATTTTTGGGTCATTGCTTAGCTAAAATCATTCTTTACAGAATCTTCTCTTTATTGTGTGGACAATTGGTCTGATGTCATATTACCAGTACACTCAGTTTCATCCAACATTGCTACCAAAAGAATTACTCCTGATCTACCCAGCCCATTCCTTTTCAGGATAGTGTTGAACCAGAGTTGACAACTGAGCTGGAATAAAACAAATCCAGAAGGAAAAATCAGCTCCCTGAGCTGGTTCATTAAGCAACTGTTTGTGCCACCATAAGCTAAAGTACAGAAACAAACAAGGAAAGTGAAGCAGAACTGTTCTTTTTCAGTTGGCAGTGTTGGCTTAGAGTTATGCAGGGTGATCCTATACCCCAATATTGTTAATCTTATTCAGATATACAAAGTTGTGGGATTTTTTTTTTATGCACGTCTTCCCTTTATGTCTGACAGAGCTTGTTTGCTGAAATACAATGAGCCTCCAGATCTGCCAGCTCCTGCTTGGCTCACAGCCTCTCCCAACACCTCCTACAGAGCTCAGAGGAATGACAGAACTGTCAGATTTTTCACTGACAGGTTGAACACCCAAACCTCTGCAATAATAAGTGCCAGGAGATATGTATAGCTTGATTCTTACAAAGATAATGGACTTTAAAATACTGTATTTCTCCACCAGATAATTTTTTTTTTTTTTTCTCTCAAATGTTCAAACTTAACTTTCATCATAAGATACATTCACATGGGCTGGTATAAAATAGTCTGAATACCTATAAACACCAGGTCCTTAATCTTTTACTGCTATGATGTATACCTGGTCTCCACACATTTTTTTTTTACTTTAACTGAACAAGCTGCCCTTCAGACAGGCAGAGTACAGAAATAGCTGAGTGAGCTTTAAACAACTTAGGTCAAGGAACAGGGTTGAGATGCAGTAACTTACCCTAAGAAGAAATCTCTGGTAGAGATCTCACAGGTTGGATCAGGCTGGCATGTATTTTTCATGTGGTTGTACCAACACAATCTTCAGGGAAAAGGGCTGTGCTCCTAGTATAAAAGTGTCTTCTCTTTGGATAATTTAATTATTTCCCTTTCCAGTAACTTAAATTACTAGGATAAGAGCTGGACAATTAATACATGGAGGCAAAATACTTCAGGACTATTTCTACTGGGCTGTGCAGAGGATAAGCTAATATTTAGTATGAGTAGAGACAGCAGACTCTGAACCAGAATGAATGATTCCGGTTTCCTTCCTTTTATTCACAGTGTTTACATAGTCCGCAGTTTGGCAACCTCATTTGGAGGCCAGTGACCCAACACTTCTTGTGATTGTTATGATGTTCAACAGAAAATGTCTTCAGGGCAATCAATTAACTAGCACTGTTTAGTCAGATCCACTGCTGTGTCCCAGTTTCAGGGTTCAAGTAATCAGTTTTGGGTCTTCCTGGAGACAATATTGAGTAATATTATAAAATATCAGTAGCCAAACCAAACCTTTAACAAATGTAAACTGTTGTTGTCAACTCTATTACACCTGTGTGCATATGTGAACTGTGTCCCCTACACTGCACCTGTCTGATCTGCTTTTTTTGTACATCAAATGAACTTTCCAAGATCTCTTTCTTTTAGCTATTCCAAACGCTATAAAAATACTGGAAAGAATCAGTTGCCCTGTTATTTACATGTCTTAAAACTTTTAACACAGCAAGTCAATGTCAGCACTAGAATAGTGCCTGGGGGGTAAACACCTGGCTTCACTGATGCTGGCAGCAAAACTCCCATTGACTCCCATGGGAGGGGGACATCATCCCAGGCCTACAAGTGCCTAATGCCAGGTTCTACCCAACAGGCAATATTTCATAGTTGGGGAAATTACGCAACAGCACTTCACTTTGCCTGCAGTAGTGAAGGTAGTACTGCAGGGCTCACTGGGAAGATTTCTACATATTTTTCCAGCCCTTTTATAATTTCTAAAATCTGCTGAGTTAAAGGTGGGATGCTATTGGTTTTAGTCACCAATTAGAAGAAAGTGTGACATATACTGCTAACAAAATCATACTTATAATTTTTTTTCAAGTAAGGAGGTTCAAAATCTAAGAAAGCAGTTTATTTCAGTTTCTTTTATTTCTGTATTGTTCGCTGTTAAAGCTTTTCTTTCTTTTCTCTTCAGTTGTCATGCCTGCTCAATTATTTAGGCATGTAACTTCTCATTCTGGGTGTTTTACTTCCAAAGCAATTTATTGATTCTGCTCATTTTTCCTTCCTCACTCTCTCTTTCCATAGTCTTTGCTCAATTTTTGTTTCACTTGAAGTTCAGCTTTCCAGTCACCTTCATCAGGAGACCAAAAGGATTACTTAGAACAGTCTGCATTGTGATGGTTCTTTCCGAGTGAAAATGAATCAATACTTTGTAACTAGAAAGCTTAGAGACTCTGGGAGATAGGCTTAATTTGCCTTGCAATGAAAAAGTAACACAAACACAGCAATAGCCAGCTCCTACATGACAGCAACTGCTGATGACCACTAGTCTCACCTTGCACAAGAGTACACGACAGTACCTACTACATACTGCTATTGCCGCATTCCTTGTCCAAATGGTGACAAAACAAATACCAGCTTGAAAATGGTGCTGATATAAATGAAATACAGGACATTCACTAAGCAGAATCAGGTCTTCTGTTGAGAGGTTCCACACTCTGCAGAATCCAGTCCGCCTTGCCTTCCCTTCATGAGGGGTTGGGAGTTGGTGGGATGCAAACTGGTGTTCTTCTTAACACCACAGACAGAGTATAAAGAAACTAACTCAGTCCGTATGCTGGCTTTTTTCTCCTATCCTATGTGGGGAGTGGTGTGAAGGAACTCCATCTCAGTCATGGTTATGGCATTTGGACCTCAATTTTCACATACTTGTGGCAGACTGAAGAAGACAGCACTGCATGGCTCTACATACATTAATATCGTTGCTGTTAAAAGGACGATAAAGAGAGTTTTGTGGGCATTCCTTCTGACTGAATAACACAAACCTGTGAGGACCTTCCTGAATAAAGCTTTGGTATATCTTTGCATGATCCATCAGAGATTCCAGAGAGATCCTTTCTCCAGAACTGTCTGGTGGGTTCTGCCACTTTTTCATTTGTGCAGGTTTAAGCTCTTCATAATTTTCATCATGAATCATGCAGGTTCAGCACAGCACAGGAAAAAGCAAAGACTTTAAGCCTTAAACAATCTTAAATTAACATGCCTTTAACAAAAACATGATCATCTAAAGTGTCTTCTTCTAACCTTTTTCTAACCACAATGACCATTTTTTAATAAAGGCATGTGGTTTGAAAATAAGCTTCTAAATAACCAGAGAAAAGAAAGAACACAGAAACAGGTTTTTAAATGTCTGTGGAAAAGACAGGGCATTATTTTAAATAATTAAACTCAAAGCTCAGGTGATTTATCTTGTCACATGTATAATGTATGAGGTTACTGTTCTTTAAAAGCCAGTGTTAGAGAAGGAAATGGTATCATCATTAACAAATACTACAGGGCAGAGAGCCTTTTCTGGGCAATTTTTCAATTCAATAAAATTTTCAAACTTGTATTTCACCATTTCCAGCTCCCATATTAAAAATCTATTAGCAGAAAGCCTACTGAAAAGCTGACCATGAGCACAAGAGACTTTTTCTGGAAACACTCCTATTCAGTTCTCATGCCTGAACAAAAGCAGATTGGCACATGCAGTTATATACAAATGCCTTTGAAAGGGGCCTCCTCCCCCTTTCCCATAGCCACGCGTTTCAGGGCTCTATATGCTGAAGGAAGCCAGTGAAAGGTTTGAAGGGGTGGGGAGACCAAGGGCTTCCACTGAGATCCTTCAAAGTCCTCCTCTTCTATAGTGGGAGGATTTCCCTCTAAATCCCTTTCAATAGCATATTGATGGCTTTGAAAGCTTAAATGGCATTTGTCAACCATCAGTAAATCTTGAAAACTGTTTCTGCAAATAGCTCAACTCCAAGACTCAGCTTTTCCCATTAATCTGTACGTAAGGCCACTGAAGACTTTTTCAGAGCCTAGATAATGCCTGGATTAAAAGGTCCATTCAGAAGGGAAAACTTTAGCATTCACCTTGTGTACATAGCCATTTCACCAGTGGTATTCATGGGTTGTTATTTCAACTCTGCATTTGTCCTGCAAACAAGACATTTTGCCACAAAGACTTGGTAGAGACATTCTTCAGTGAATTACTGAAACCTAGCCCTGCTATTTGTCATGGCTTGTTATTTTTATGAAGTGTAATCAGTTCAAATAGGAACCCTAGACTGACAACTTCACAATTACATTACTATTTTAAGAGTGGAAGGTATGTTTCTTCTAATTCAACAATGAAACTGATTAAAGCACAGCCTGATTGCTTTATCCAATGAAACAGTCTAAAATTTCCCTTAATCAGATGTCAGAAGACTTTTTGTTTGTTTTATATTGAAAGTAAAGACAAGAATCTTATAAAAATAATTATCCAATATTTTTACTTTTGGGTATTTTATAAAAACTTTATATATTTACAAGGCTAAAAAATTTCTAATATGACACATACTGCCTTGTGTTTGTACTTTAGGGCAATACTGTATTAATTTACTTTTCTCCAAATAAAGCAAATGGACAGAATATAAACACTCAGAACCTCTGTCCCTTATACACACAGACCTTTTTTCAGTGCTCTTACATGCTAATAATGTTTGTGTTCCCTCCTTTCTAATTTTTTGTTTTGTTTTCTTTTACATCCAGTAAGTTATACGAAAGCCAAGGTATGAACTAATTTGAAGAGAGCAAGACATTTCATAGTTATTATTATTGAAATAATCAGCTCAAAATGTTTATGCATCACGGAAAAGAACAAAACCAGAACATAATGACACACTGAAGGCTCTGGGGAAATTCTGACGTGCTGGTAATGTAGTCCTAGCCAAATTTTATAATATGGGGAAAAAAAAAAAAAAGCTTTGACAAATTTTCCCCAATACAGATAGATGTCTTTGTTTGAACAAAATGACCTTTCCATCATATTGGACAATTTACTGGGAATGTCAAGAACACCCAACCTGAGGATCAGAGAAGTTCATGGACATCCCTCACAAGGACACACAAATATTATCCTTCCTTCTGTTGAAAGCTTAATCAAGGATTCATATATGTGAAACCACCCGAACTATGGCTGAAGGCCACACCTTACATCTGCTTCTTTCATTTCCCTTATTGTCTGCCTGTGTCGACATGTACAACCCATTCTTTGCTATCAATGGAAGACACCTCATAATTTAGACGTGAAAACTCTCTGCAGCTTGGAAATAGTGTAACAGATCATCTACACTCAGTCCATCTCACCATAAAATTAATATGAAGCTATCACAGAAGTTTAAATTTTTTGCTCCAAACCTATCCCCTCACCTGAAGATATTGTGTTAATAATACTGCAATTTCCCATGTGTGTTGAAGACTTCTATGGCATGGTTCTTCGCTGATTAAAAGTAAAATAGGCCAGATTTTTTACCTTCTTCAGGTGACTTAGGGTATCCTGCTTGACTTCCAAGCAACACTCTCCAGACAGTAGTGGATGCACTTCCTATAGAGGCCATATCATAAGTACCTATGGAGACTCCTCCCATAATCCGGAGTACTTTAAATGGTGTAAGGCTACACATGAGCATCTAAATGAAGCTTCAGCTGCATTAAAGAACGGAGACTCAATTTAGTTTGCTAAACCATAGGCATCTAGAGTAATTTGAAACATCCACAGTTACCTAAGACATCCACATGGGTCTGACAAATATTACATTATAACCTATGACATTGCCTTTTAAAGGGACAACTACAGGCCAGCTAAGATACTCTAAGGCAAATGGAGTGCACTAGATAGATGCCTACATTTAAGCAATTGTAGTAACCTCTGAGACTGGGATTCAGCTTCTAACACACCTAAGCTGGCTGTCTGCATGTGAAACAGGCTTCTGGGCTCCAAGTGTACTCATAGTTAAATCCAGAAAGATTTATCTTATCTTCAGATAAGTGACTTCTTTTGGTCAGTGTTCTCCAATGACTAGGGACTACACTGACTATTAAGAGAGTGAGACAATGCTTACTCTGAACAGCTGCATTTTAGATCAGTATGTGAATCTGGAGCTGAATACCAGTCCTGTTGACTTCAGGAGCAACTAATTCACAAGATAAAATGTATGCACAATGTTTATACTAGTGGTGGTGCAAGGAAATTAGATGAAGAAATTTGCTACTTTGATTCCTTCTCTGCACCAATACACCTTAGGTCTTCCGACATCTGAAGCACACTGTAATGCCTGCTTCCTTACTCAGGCTTTTCTTTTAAGGAAAAGAAGTAGTTTTCTTTATGTGGGAAAGTGAGAAGTTGTCTTTACTTTCATCAGTATGTTAAGACTTGTGACTTAATTTTTAGACTCTCTTTTACAAAAATACAAATAGGTAGGCTCTCTTTTATAAAAATACAAACAGATAGGTCTTCCAAGAAATAACAGAGTACTCAGTAAGGACAATGCAATAAAAATTAGCAAAAAAATAACAAAAAAACCCCTAGCAAATTCAAGTTAGGCTGTAACAACATTTAAAGACCTTTGAAACCTTTCTTAGTAATTCAGGATGTGTTTCATGAAAGCAGAGCTTAGGGAGCCCAGCTTCACATGAGTTTCTATCTTGCAGTCAGACTCCTCTAGGTTCAATGAGATTGAGCAGGTTCCTCTCCCATGCAGATTTTTAGGTGTCTCTAGATAAAAAAACATCCTTTTTGGTAAAGTTAGTGCTCAGGTAAGGTCAGGCTCAGTGCCTTGCTGATGGTTTCCAGATAGCTCAGAACATGGGCAGAACTCAACATCTTCTTAAATTCTATGTAGATGTGACTTCCTATGCATGTTGAATCCTTTGGGACTAGAAACGAGTGATACCACAGAAATGTCAAGTACTCCTTGTAAAATTGCAGCATTTTGAGAGTATATATTTTCTGCACCATGATGAGAGTTGTTATTTCCATATTACTATAAGAACGATTTGGGTTTGTTTTGGTTTTGTTTTTTTGTAAACAACCCTAGGCCTTGCAATGAACAAAACACCATTGAAGATGGACAACTTTCACAATTAGGGGCAGCATTTCCTTCCTGTAAGAGTCACAGATCCTGCAAATTCCCCATGATTTTAGTTCTGAGAAACTCTAAGGATTTAGGAAACTCATTTCTGTGCAACTTGAAAAGAAGGACAAAAGCAATCCCCTGTCCTTCCTCAAGTTTGTGAATAAGCACTTGAGCTCACACGCAGAAAATGTGAGGTAATTCAGAAGTCTGAGACAGAATTTCTATCTCTTCTCTTGGGAGTGCCGGGAAGCAACTTCTGCCCACCCATACTCAAGAAGGACATGTACTGGCAGGGGGTGGGAAGAGAACTTTCTGGCTGAAGTAATTATGTGTTTGCTGGCTTTTCCCTCCTGCACTTTTTCTAATAGCAATATTCAATTATGCAATACTTTTCAAAAAACAACATAAAGAAAGAGTTATTTAGGAGTTGAGGAGACTGTAGAGTGGGAGATGAACTAATTTTGCTGTGGCATTAGCAACAGAGTAAGGAAATGGAAGAATATATAGGTCTGAATCTCAGATCAATGCTTTATCTATGAGGTGGTGCTTCCTCTTTAAGCAAAACCAGTGAATATTCCCAGACTAACCACAACTCCCCGTGTATTTCAATAAATACTTCTACTTTTCTTTGTAACTCTTCCATCAGTTTTTATTTTTGTAACCATGTTCTCACATTCAAACTAGCACAGCTTTTGCAGCTGACATCACATGGCTTGGAATACAAATACTGCAGATGTTCACAATGCCAACATATTTGAGGACATAGAAAGACAACTGAAAAATCTGTTACCTACTTCAGTTTTAAGAGTGCTATCATACAAGAACATAGGGGTTTTTCCCCCCAAAAATACTATTCAATGCATCTTGCTGGCAGGGGAAATTAATTTTCCAAACTCAGTCTTTAAAGGATATTATTTTTTTTTACTAGAAGCGTCTCTGAGATAGAACATATGCCCTGTTTCTCTATCCACACCATAAAATGTTTTTCCCATTCATCACAAATACCTGGGTTTTTTTTCCTACAAAAGCTTTTATAGAGACTGCCTCTGTATTTTAACTGTTTCTGAGACAGTGGATCCACAATCCCACTTATGGCTGTGGACTGCAGTACAACAGTAACACAAATGATAAATAGACTCCTTATGATTATCTGACTTCTTAAATATAACTTTCAAAATACAAAGAGGTAGGTGGAGAGAATTATTGATCGGGCTACTGCCTGCTGACCTGCTCAATTCCCACAAAAGATGGGGAAACCACGGGGAAGATGTAATCCTTAACCTTCATTTAGTACAGCCTAAGGTTACATGATTCTTCTCTGCATTATTACTGCATAGCACAAAAGTATGTGCTAATGTGATGCCCTAATGCTTATGCAAGGTCTGTCTGGACTTTGCAAGTAATGGGTGTTTTAGGCCCCTAATGATCGACCAAAACACCTTCTATATACTTGTAAGTCAAGTTTGTAAAAGCAAGATAGCTAAAAGCTGAACAATTCAGTCCAGTAATTTCTTCTAAGTCATGTGTGATGGACAATTTAAAGATCTGTTTGCTTATGATAATAGGCATGCTACTGACAGAGCAGCAGACTGCCGATTGGCAGCAGTCTGTAACATAAAAATTTACAAGAACACATGTTCCCTGAAAGCTTCTTAATTTAATACTAGTTAAAATGGCTAATAATCTATGTTCTAAAGACAGGGATTGAAAATGAGGAGTTCTAGAGCCTATGGACTTCATTGAGATTACCTGAATGAGTATTGTTTGCCTGGCTAAAGATGGCAGTTCCATGTCCTGGCATTTTGTTAGGTCCACATATTAAGGGTTTTACAGTGAAACTGTAAAGGCACTTTTATTTATACTTAAATGGAAATGTCAAAGCCAACAAAGAGTAACACCTCCCAGAAAACGTAGCTGAGACATACTATATATATATTATACTATTACTATATATACTAATTATACATATTTTATATATATATACTATGCACCATAGCACATGTGTCATGTCAGTCACACTCCAGCCCACAGAAGTGCACAGTTGTTACCTATCAGAAAAAGGAGATGGGGATATCCAGTAATTTGGCTTTGGCAGTTTTGATTTTATTATGTGGCCTTAGAAATCTTCATCTTAAAGCTTTATGGTAGCAGCAGATCCAGAGTTTAATTAACCACTGAATTATTCTAATATGATCATGGAGAAAGATACCAAAATGCCCTGGAAAATCAAACAGCATCCTCAGAGAACGGCAGACATACTATTTACATGGCCTATGTTTTTTCCCTACAGGAGAACAGAACCTAAATATACTAAAACTCATGTGAAATCAATCTTCAGAAACATTTAGCTGTGTAGCATTATAGGTCATGGCGTACAATGACATCCCAGCTCATAAAACCACCTTAATCAGGGCCTCTCTCCTATGGCACCATCCTATTTTCAACTAACAATGCTTTCAGATGAGCCGAAAAGGGGTACTTTGCTCCCACCATTACAATTTCTGCTCTTCTTTTCTTTACCCTTTTCAAAAACATGAAAGCATTGGATTGCTAATTAGTTTTATCCAGCCTATAGGAAAATTAGTTTATCTTCCTGATCAAAGCAAATTAGGCAGATCATGGCTGATTAGAATGCAACAGTAAAATCTCCATACTTTCTATTCCACCCCCTTTTCTCTCAGAAATGGGTCCTGTGTCAAATATGTAGGTATTTCCCACGGCCAGTCTGGACTCTGTTTCCAACAGGCTCTGGGGCTGGGACAATGGTTCTTACACAGACACTGAAGTTCTTTAGTTCAGTCATTGTACAAGGAAAGAACTGGTAACCCCTTAGCTAGCATTTGATGAAACATCTAGATTTACATATTTCCCTAATTGCATTTTTTGAATGTGAGTGAGATTTATCTGACTCGAGTTAAATGCCTCCTTTATTCTACTACTCAAAATACAAACCTATGCTCTCCAGGCAGAGTTGCATTGGTTCTGATCCCAGCAGTACAATTTTGGTTTTCACCATAGCAGGACAAAGCAATGTCTACCTTTACTTCTCAAAGCACGATCTAAAGAATGGCTTGGCTACTTGCTTCCAAGGTGGCTGCTGCAACACATGGCATAACTGAATACCATTACTCCTTCTAAGCAACAGGTTCAAGCAGCATTTTCTATCGCTCTAGTATCTTAGTATTCACTTTTTACCCTGCATAACTCATTTCCCTTCAATTTGTGTTCCAGGGCTTTAATAGATGAAAGCCAAGCTATACTGCTACTTTATTTATAACCAATTACTATAAATTAACAGTAAATCTCACATTTAGCTCCATTTAAACATCACTATGCAGCTGCCCATTTGAAAATAAAATGGTTGCCTTCTTTCACTTCAGTGGGCACAATACAAAACATCCATTGAGCTTTTCCTTTATTGCAGCTGCCAATGCCCAGCCGACTTTTAACAAACCAACCAAGCGGAATAACAATGCAGCTGCAACATTTTATGGTATTTCTGTTAGTTCTCTTTTGAGACTGAAGGTGTTAATTAGGAATCAAAGAATACAACCCTGCCAGCTTTCTTTCACGAACTATACACTGGCCACTGCAGTTTTCAGAAGAAAAATAAATCTAATAAAGGGACAAAAATGTTGTTTGTCACACCAGTAACGTGTATTTAAGACCCTTTGATCACAAGCTTTTTATGTAGTCTTGTCAGACAGGCTGAAAATATTTTTTCCTCTCTTTTCTCCTTTCTTTAGGCTTTTCTGAATACTGATTCTAGGGTTGTGTGGAAAGGTGGAAAAACCCAAAAGTAACTGGAATGCTTTGCAGGTTAAAATGGCTTTGCTGAGCAAGCCAGCTTTAAATCAAATCAAATCAAATCAAATTGTAATTGTTCACTTTTCTGATTCAAGTGTAAGTTATTCTGAAATACAAATGATCTATTCCTGTTATGTGTTTACTAATTCTGTGTGTCATTTAAAATTTCAAGTATTTAAACATATGCAGGTGCTTTAACATTAATACATTGATTGTTTTGTGGAATTTCATTTGAAACCACAAAAATGAGAGTTTAGAGGATGTCATAAAATACCCATTACATACATATTTTCACATGTACCATACAATATATATTCAGTATTTTATTTACACTCATTAACCATAATTGTATTAGAGTATCATATATTCAAAGGTAGCAGCATGAAGTCATTACCTTTAATCTTTAGTCAAAGTTAAAACCTTAAAATAGGTTTATGAAGTTAGCACAACTGAGAATTAGTCAAGCTTGCTAGCTTACCCAGCAAGAGCTTTCTCTGTTAAATGCACAAATCATGCCAAAATCCATTAATCCTGCCAGAGAATGGCAGAAAGAAGCTCTGGTTGTTGATTTAATGATAATGAATTGAACAGACTCTTAAGGCTACCTGCAGAGTTTTCTAAACTGTAAAACAAATAAAGTCATCTTTAAGAATACTTTTTACAGCTGTAAATATAACTGTTTTCTTTGCCTTAAACATTATGTAGGAGAAAAAAGGTTTTAAAATATTATTCTACTTACTTTACATTTAATATAATTCCTTATAATGTTATATATATAGAATGTGACTGTAAAACGTATTGGGGGGATTTGTAAATTGGTAGTCTAGAAATATGGGACTGGCTTCAAAATGTTAAAATTCAAATCTTTGTGAAAAAAAAAGAGCTCTGATCAATGTTGTCATATTGTATGTCTCACATAGAGTGCAATCTCTGGCTACTGTAACAGACAAGAAATAAATCAGATAATTCAGTTATAAAGGCACAGTTTCTTTTGTGCCCCAAGTGTACATTTTCTTACATTCCTCAGTTTTAGAAAAAAGTGAAACATAAAATTGGACAATGGTTTAAGTTTTTTAGAAACACAAATATGTCCCTTTTTTTGTTGTTGTGGTTGGTTGTTTTGGGTTTTGTAAAGTGATATATGAGATAACCTATAAAATGTGACTGCTGTATTTTTATCTGTTTTACTTGTTCAGCATTGGTCAGGATGCAGAATTTGTCTTGATTTTCAAAGCAAGCAATGGCAGCTGGGAGACAAAAAAGAATATTCCCTCCATACATATAGAATAAGGTAAAGCCAGCAAATATATTTGACACAGGCTACCGCAATCACTTCTTAGAACACTTGTTTTCTGTTACTGCATCATAACAGTGGCAGTGTCTAACAGAATGAAATTATTCTTGTAGAAAGATATCAAGTATATGCACAGATGACATACTGCTCTCCATAGGGTTAATAATAATTAGAGTCTTGTTGCTAATTTGTTGAAGTTCTGCTCTAGATTGTATATTCCATAACTATTTCAAAGAAAGGTGGGATTTTCAACTCTAAACTCTTATCTGATGAGTCTTCTTTCACCCTCTTAAACATGGTCTCATGTGGTCTAAGGATACATAAACCTTGGGAGAAGTTTGCCATTAAGAAGACAAAACATTTTACCTGTGTTTACATCAAGGTGGAGGGGATATTTTTTTCCAGTTTTGGTAAAGTTTTTTAGCCAGTCATTATATTGAAATTATTTGGTGTATAAACTTTGTTTTTGACTCATGGATTAATTCGTATTATTTAGAAACATAGAAACACAGAAATGTCTGGGTTGGAAGGGACCTCTAGAGGTCATCCAGTCCAACCCCCCTGCTGAGAGCAGGGACATCCTCAACTAGAGCAGGTTGCTCAGTGCTCAGTCAAGCTCCACCTTGAATGTCCCCAGGGATGGGGGCCTCACAAATTTGACTCACAAATTCAAGAAATGCTCTGTGCAGTTGTTTTTATAGAGCTATGTCTGGGTGAAAAAATTTCTCTCAGTTCACTACTATCTTGAGCCACTGCAATTTAACTCAACTTCTCCAAGATTGTTTACCTGCTCAGTTTTTCTGAATACTAGCCTCATCTGAAATAGTCTAAAGAACTTAATATAGTGTCTATTATAAGCACTTCCAATGGAATTTTTACAAAATTCTGTTTATCAACTATACCAAATTAACCAAGGCAAAAGACTTGTTAATGAGCACACAACTACAACTAAAACAAAGATAAGAAAACCCCATCCCTGTGGGTTTTTTTGTATGTTCATTTATGCATTGGAAACTGCAACAATACAAGGGTACTTGAGAAGTTTTCCACTCCCCTTCAGTTTCTCATTCAACTCCCAGTCAGTTGTCCCTGTCCCTTCAGCTACATTGGTTTGGCTGTTTCTGTGGCTACATTCTAAAACAAAACAGTGAAGTATGTAGTTTTCAAAGAACAGAAATGTTTTTCTTTTTAAACTGGATTATTTGATAGATCTGCTTAGGAGCATAGCCCAACAAGAAGCTGGGGCAACATAGCCAAAAGAGATGAAGCCTAGAGCAGAAGGATGAGAATAACTGTCTTTGAGGCAGGGAAAGCCACCATGAGCATCTGAACTGTCTCTGTTGCAGAGGGACTCAATGTGGAAACACAGTTTTTCTATTCCTATTCCAACTCCAATCTTCCAGAAAATTCCAAACACTATCTTCTTCCAATTCTGTGAATTCAGAAACTTAACTAGCAAAGACAAGCAGCTCCTATTCAGGGAATTCAGATGCAGAAAGCAAGTTCTGGTCCCAGTGCCCTGCCCTACTAAGTGAGATTAGCAATTATGCTTGAGTCAGGAGTGTCAGAAATCAGCACACGTGGGAACTTTGCAAGTTGACTTTTGGTGGTCTACCTTCCCTTCATAGGTCTAGCAAGTCCTAAATCTGTTACTTTTCACAGATTGGAGAAAAAGTCCATTTTGGTTTCCTGTACTGTTGCATGAGGAGATTCCTTGCTGGCAGGACCAGAAGAGAAAGCATATAATTAAAATGTCATGAATAAGAATATTCTAATTGTATTAAAATACCCAGGAACACAGGGATTTGTTTTCACTTACAAGGTACCAGTTTAGTATCTTCCAAAACAGCTGGGCATGGTTGCTATTAGAATGAGATGCAGATTTAATCACTTTGGTCTGATCCATTTTGCAATCTCTTATTTTGCCCTTCAGAAGACGTGTTGCCTAATAATTCATCTTTGATTTTCCCCATTTTAATCGCTTCATAATTGTAGACTCTTCGACAACTTGATTCTCTTTTATCAGAGCTTGCACAGTTCACTGTGATAGCAAGATAATTCAACTTTCAGATTTAGTTTAGAGTAACTTCTTCCACAAAGAGGACAGACCTAGGAACATGACAGACAGTTGTATAGGTTTGCAGATTTCCAACGTGACTGCCAGGCACATTTAAGTGATATAGCATATAAAAATTAATTTAAAAATATTCTAAGGCCCAAATATTTGCCAGAACCTCTTTCCCAGCATGTATACAAGCACGCCATCTATATATATTCTACCAGCTGCAATCCATAAAGGAAATAATCTTCTCCAACTCCTCAGTTAATGTCTTAAAAAGTGAGAGATGTAATTCAGATTTAACAGATAGAAAAATCTTATGAAAAACCTCTTCCTAGATCTGAAATAGTAAGATGAGAAGCTTGAAAAAGCTTTTTTTTTTCCCCCCATGTAAAGCATCTCTTTCCTACTTTAATAGCTTTAAGATGGTAAGGATAGAGGGCTTAAAAGCTGTATAGGCACTTAGAGATGAATATAGGATATCTTCATATCCAAGGAAAAAAATAATGTATAACAGAAATGCAAAAATATTTCCAGTGTGAGAGAATGAAAGATTCAGGTACTGAGAAAAATACACTGATTTCTATATTTTAATATATTTCAAACTTTAAGGGTGAGAGAATTAATGACTATATGAAGGTTCTGTGCTATATAAAAGCACTGCAGCTGCAACTGTAAGCCTGAAGATGCACAC
The DNA here is from genome assembly GCA_027560015.1 of Chloroceryle amazona. Classification (NCBI taxonomy): domain Eukaryota; kingdom Metazoa; phylum Chordata; class Aves; order Coraciiformes; family Cerylidae; genus Chloroceryle; species Chloroceryle amazona. The sequence goes on along the minus strand of JANHFX010021468.1, from coordinate 13,104 downwards.
ATTTGCACTAGCCTGCATTTATGTCTCCAGAAAATATAAAACATATAATAAATCCAATCACTTTACCAGAGACCTTTACCTAGAACATGAAAAGCTTGTTATATTCTCAGGTCTTCTACATGTGAATGTTTAAGAATATGGATACAAGTTTTTTTAAGATCCAAGAAAAAACAGTATTTCAACTACAGAACTAAAGGGATAGTTCTGGCAGATCTTCTTAGTTTTTAACAGAACGGGGGGACAGTGCTTCACTGACCCAGCTATGGATCAGTCCAAATGGGGCTCACTTGCCTCTAAGTAGCCCTCTCAGGCAATGGTTGGTACTCGGCAAACTTCCTCAGACACCAGAGAAAGATGTTTTGCATTCTCTCCTTGAAAGTTCTGACTACTGGAACAGTTTCCAGGGTACCTGTGAGCTGACTGCTTTTCTAAGAAGCAGCCTTAGGCCTTTGCTGCTTGCATTGTGAGCTGTGTTGCTGTCCTAAGTAACCTAAAACAGAAAATATGGCAAAAGTACCTGTAGCCACCCCTGACAGGCATGGATTTTAGAAACAGCATAAACTTTATTTCAATATCCCTTACTGAATTCTTCTTAATTACTGTATTTCAAAGTCAACTGCATCACAAGCTTTGTGAAATACTTAAAAAGTAGCATGAGGTACAGGACTGGCATTAAAATCAACATTTTATTCATTTTAATATTACACAGTCTTCTGTATGCACTAACCTGGTGATATTACAAGCTTGTTTGTCTACAACAGGAAGCTTAAGTGTCATTTATTCATTTATTTAGAGAAAAACACAGGTCTGTTTCATGTCATATGTTTGAATACATTCCACAGTCTAAACTGTACTTTCATTTGCCTAGCTTGAATTTTTATACATCAATATTGCACCTTATTTTAATACTGAATATTATATTAATGCACTCTGTTCTCCAACTTTTGCAACCATTTTAAAACTAGTTTATGATCTTATACCAGCAGTAAACCTAACCATCATCTTGCCTATCAGAACATCTAATTACATGGTTTTACAAAATCTGTCAGAGACAACCTGTCAACAAGATTATTACAAGCATGAAAGAAATAAAAGAATATTCACAGGAAATAAAAATCCTGTTTTTACATGAGCTACATTATCTATTCTGATGGATGATAATATAAAAGGAAAGACAAGATATCTGAATGTTGTTGGGGTTTCTTTCTCCACATTTAAAACCCTGTGCACTGAGATGAATCTCCGTGTCCAGTTATTTCTTTATACTTGCCCTAACACATTACAAAATATTCAAAACCTTTCTTTTTTAACTAGATGTGAAAAACATACATATATTACATCATTAAAATAGCTACTGAAGAATTATACGCTCTGAAACAGCACTGTAGAATTATCTTAGCATACAACTTCAAAGCCTCTTTCATACTGTAGCTACTGAGAAATTTCACCTCTTATTTCATCTTCATCAATAATGGTGCCATAATGAATAAAGAAGAATGCTGAGATCCCTTTGTTCGTGTCATCCTTCCCACCTACTGCAGCCCTGGGCAGTTTCTTTCAGGTCAGCTTACATAGTCTTGAACCATGCCTTCCCAAAGTGCACCCAAGGTCACTGCAGTAGCAACAGCCCTGCCCTAATTGCACCCAAGTGAACTGACTCAGGCATTTGCCTGTCAGGCTATTTGAAGACCTCAGTTTGCCTAATAACCCATAAGCTGATCCATGAGTTAAACCGTATACAAATATTCTTGTTGCTCTGTCAACTCTTTAGAACCACCTAAAGAGTCAATTTGGCTAGTACCGGTCCAAGGAATTTCACAATTGTCCCAGTTCAAGTGAGAACAAAACTAATTCTGTTCAGTGATTTTACTTTTTAGTTCAGTACTTCTAACTAACGGCACTTTCTGAAGTCAGCAGCCTGTTTTCACAGGCAGTGTCTGCTGCTGGCACTGATAACACCCCATGTTTAGAGTTACTACCAAGGGTTGGTGTGCAGACCAAGGCTGGATCTTCTGTACCACATTGGGTGGTGCAGGAAAGTGAAAGGCCGCACCTGCAGGGAGGAGCAGACAGGGCAGGTGACCCCAAACTGACTAACGAGGCATTCCAGCCCATATACGTCATATTTGGTATAAAGTAGAGGGATCCGAAGGGTCTATGGGCTTTTTCCCAGGCTCTTCTCCCATCTTGGACAGCTTTGCCAGCTTTGCTTGGCTTGGCTTGGCTCAGGTTCTCTTTCAGCTCCTTCCTCAGAGCATCCAAGGAGGACTCTGCCCGTTCTGCCTTCGATCCCAATTGGTGTGTCCCTGAACCCAGTATCAGAATCCAGCTCCTGAACACAGCTCCCATCTTCTGTGGGGCCCAGTCTGGGACTCCCCCGGTGCCTGCTCCGCAGCATCAGTGGTGACAGTGATGTAATTACCATCAGGGGGGTTGGGTTTGATACTGGTTGTGTATATATTTGTACAAATTCTATTTTATTATTATTATCATTCAAGCTGTTCTAGTTTCCTGTTCTAATCTCTAAGTCTCTCTCCCTTATTCCCTTTCTCTTCCCCTTTGAGGAGGGAGGGGGGTTAACAGAGAGCATCTGTTATAGGTCTAAGGGGCCACCCTGACCCTAAACTGTAACAATGATGAATGGACTTGATAGCACAGAGGAACATTCAGATTAATGCCTAAACCTGATAATAAATGTTAGATTACCAAATGTTTTAATTCTGGAATTGTTCCTGATAAACAACACAGTTTTACAGATTGAAAATGAACAGAAGACTCATGTAATGTCTAATTTTGTTTCACTCTGTTACAACTAGACATGTATTTGTGTACAAGACATACATACTAGTAGTGATAGTACTGACTGGAATACAGACATAATGCTTTGCTGCTGAAGTGCTTTTTTTTTTTTTTTTTTCCCTCTCCTTTTTGGCTTTGTCTTTCTGTTATTATTGTTCTGTGGCTTGGACATCCATCCTGGCTTGGACATCCATCCATTTACCAAATTCATCTTGACACATAATGATACACTGATACACAGAACACTTCTTTTCATTGGGTCTAATCTTGAACAGTACATATTTATTGAACAGCTACCTTAATGCTGTCATATAAAAGCTGTGAACATTTCAATAGAGGTCTATATGCTGAGATAATCAAAACCACTAATGAATGTAATTTACAATTAATTACTACCATTGTGTACTTAGGTAATTATTCGTTCACCAAATCTGTTTGTGTACTCAACATATGGTAATATTTGGATAAAGAGCAAGTAATTTCCCTTGGATTCGCCATGACCCAACAGAACCCTCTACAATAAAACTAACAGTGACATACCAGGAGCTCAGTCCAGATAATTAAAAGGAGTTTCAGTTCTAGCTTCACTGGGAACCAAATTGGCTCATAATTAGTTTTCACAAAGCCTTATCAGAAGAGATTAAGCTAGCAGCATGTTGAGAGCATGAAGCATTTCCCTATATACTTCCCACACAGCAATACAATGCTGTAAATAATAGCATCCAGTGAATCTGGATATTACAAATTCCTTGTGAAATCTGATGCTCTTACAGCACTGCTCGATGGTCAGACAGGCAGGAACACAGAGCTACATGACTACAAGATGCTGTATCCGTGATTGATGATAAATGTGGAAAACAGACCACATCTGGCTTCAGGTTTACGGGATTCTTCACAGATTGACTGGAGACAGCCATTGAAGGCGGAAGAGCTGAGGCACCGGTATGTACAGAAATGTGATTTTGATAACTCTATTTGCTGTGACAGTTTCTTCTGTCTATGATAAACAGAATTAATATATCACAGCACTGTGTAGTCATCCTCCAAAAAAATCAGTTGCTCTTTTCATTGAATGCTATCAATGACAACAAAAAGACTGAAAAATGAAAGAAAATTCTTCCTTCCTCAAACTGCTGGAAAGTCTATACAGTTCACCACAACTCCCTGACACAGTACAACTCTCCTGACAGAGTCTACATCCTGACAAAAACAAAGCAATACTGATCAATTGGCTGTATGCTTAATTTTTTTTTTTTTTTTAAATAACTTCATGACTTTCATTTATCTCAGAAAGACAGACAGCATGCACAGTAATGACATACTAGAAGCTTTTCTGTCAAGTCAGCACATTAAAACTGAAGTGAATGCTTCATTTTAATTATATTAATTAATGCTTTTTCAAAAATCTTCAAATGTTTCAAATTAAATTTATTTTAGCAGTACCAACTCCACACAATTAAGTTAGTTCCATTAGTATAAGCAGAGCAGAAACTACCTAAGTCTTTCTAGGCATAAGTCTATTAAATTACACACATGGAATGACATGCAGAGATTAATCTGGTGCCGGGTCTTTCTTTTCCATTCCCTGTAACGATTTATTTTAAATATTCCCTCCAAATAAACTAAGATTACTTCTGCTACAATATTCTTAACACCTATATCCATTTCTACACAATACTGTGTTCTACACAATACTGTTTTTTTTTTAATTTCAGATGAAAGTTTTTTGCCTTCTTGGTATGAATTTATTCTAAAAACATGTACTTCAATATTACAAGAATGCGTTCAGTTATGTTCTGTACTGCCTCTGGCCTTCAGGCAGATAGGGTGTTCCAGGATGCTTCTCCTGCCCTTTCTTTTCACGTCTTGTGTCTTGGCCAGCAAGATGTAGACTTCTGGCGCTTAGTTCACACTACATATATACAGGCAACAGATAAGAAGCAACATAAAGCCTTCATATGCTGAGGAATTGACAACCTTCCCAGACGTTAGTCTCAGATCACGAGATTTCACATTGTCCCTTTTCAGTGCTAGGCCTAAGTAACACCATGTGAACCCCTTGTTCTGCTACAAATTACTCTTCCACGGTGCCCTGCATTCAATTTTTAAAACCAGCCAGCAGCAGTACTGCAAACCCTTGCTTTTCACCCCATCACAACTATATATTCAGGTGTTATCTGCACTAGAGCCAGTCAGTCACAAACATTTTTGGTATTAACTATGCCAAGGTAACTCTACCCTATAAAGTCTTGTTGCAGACACATGGCACAAATGTAAACTATGATTTGCATTACTGCCACTTCTCCTGAGGGTTTAAAATTGGTTGTACTGCCTGATGAGAGACACATTTCACTACTCTATAGAGAGTAGGATTCCCAAGTAGAGAGAAGTAGAGAGAAGGATTCCCAAGCTACCTGCCATCTCAATCTTCACAATGCATTCTTTGCTTCTCTGTTAGTCTTCCTGTAACTGCATGTGACTGTTGCAGGTTACAGTAGTGAAGCTTTAAGCAGGAACACTGTAGGACTGGAATTTACTCCCTGAGACCCTCATCAGGTCACAAGGTTGAACTTGCACTTCTTTTGGCCTTCTTCCAAACCCTTGTCTTTGCACAACTTCAGCACGACTGTAGGCAATACTTTCATAATGTACCAAGCATATGGACCCTCTATTTTCTTGTCAGCAAATCAAATACTGCTTTCAGATGACTGCATAGACTTCACTTGTTCCAATAAGAATTTTCTGTGTCAGAGTTCAGCATAGACGGCCATGAGCAAAACTGAAAGGCAGACATATATCCTTATGAAAAGAAGAAAATCCTTTGGGATTTCACCTTATTTTACCTTGTCATACTCATAATTAGCACTTCATTAAGTGTTTTTAATCTACAGATCTCCAGCGTTTATCAACCACTAGCAAATCACTCAAACTCAGATATAGGTAGATGTCCCAGCCATAACATACATAGAGGAACATTACAGAAATGTTGCATGATTTGCTTAAATTTGTAAACTACTTCATTACTGTATTCAGAGGCAGAACTCAAAGGTCATGCTACCTCAATCCTAGCTATTGCTATTTAATTATACTCCCTATTCCCAGAAGCAGTTCCTGCCCTTTCCTCACGCTTCCAAAATGGCAATCTCTGTGAATCAAGGTCTTTAAGAAACTTTACTTTCTATGCCTTCATAAGGATGACTCTCACTTCTGGACACAGGATAACCTAGTCTGCCCTCCACCACAAACACAACTGTAACCTCATCTTGTGTGAGACCAACGGGAGCAAGATTTAATTTCTGAGGAAGCCTCCATGCCAAATTGATCAGGGATAAAAGACCTGAAGGCAAATTACTCATCAAGGTGGTTCAGAACTTTCAGTGATGGGTGAGAGAGTGTTTTGTCTTATCTCGCTTCCTTTGCCAGCTATGACCTACTTCTCCCCTCAGGGTACACAGAGACTCATTTACAAATTCAGTGGATGCCAAATCAGTGCAGTTACACTTCCCTTAATGCTGACATCATCTCACATCTGTTGTCTCATTCACTTAGACTAGCATTTATATTATCACAGGACCCAGAAGACATGGTATAACTGGCATTGTAAGATGCTACTGCTGCAGAAACAAGGGCTAGGAAAGTTTATTCTGTGTTACTATTCCATTCCTGAACAAAGCAGACACAAGTGTTTGATAAAGGAACTAACAGAAAAAAAAACCTAAATAAAATAGAGAAGTAGTAATACTAGACACCAGGTTTACTTTTCTATCTCCTACATTCCTTTCATAAATAACAGCATCAAGTTATTATACACTTTTCATAGGAGAAGTTGTATGACATAATCATTATACAACTTACATCCCAATGCAGCAAATACTACATTATTCAAGCACTTAGTGCTTATGTTTGGTAATACAATTAAACATGGTTACTCTCCATAAAAAAAAAAAAAAAAAGAAAGCATTTGTTCAGGTGTCCACAAAACCAGGGAGAGATTTTGTGTGCTGGGAACTACAGCTCTTTATATTGCTTTAGGCTGATACACACTTCATTAAATTTGCCTGGTCTCTCTATACACATATATCTCCACACACACAAGATCCTATCTCCTGCACAAAAAGGACTATACTCTCATACTATAATGCAAAAACTTCTATCAAATTTTGTACCAAAACATGTCCTTAAAATTACTTAATTGCAGTTACATAATGTAATACATATAGTTAAAAGACAGCATGTTCCAGATTAAACTATATAATAATTTTACCAAAGGTTTTGAAAATTTTTTATAAAAAGGCTTTTAAATAGTTGATGATATACTTCATGCTTTAGGCAGTGTAATGAGACAGTGTGGCAGAACATCTTAGGGAAACTACTCCACACAAATGAGTTGATATTTGGTGAAGGGTATAATTGTTTTAGAACTATTCAAGGCCTTGATCTGACATACATTTGCACATGTGATTTCGGTGGAACCATTCCTGACACTAAAGTTAAGTATCTGGATAAGTATTTGCAGGACTGGAGCCAAATCACACAATCGTGCTCAAATTAAAAGCCCATTTGTTACCAATAAAATCTTAATTTAGGACTGGTGATTATTGTAACTGTCACTAGTGGATAAAGCTACACTTCAGAATAATTACTTTTTGCAGCAGTGTCTCACCATGAAAATACAACTTTTCCCTTCTGGGATATGGACCTAAGTGCTGTGGCCACTGCTCCCAAAATCTAAAGCTCATAGCTAAAACTTATTAAAACATAATCAAATAATAAAACTGGAAGGTGGTACAGAATGCACTGTCTTACCAAAGGCCTTATCAAACTGGGGACATACTTTACCAGCTCCCGGGGACCTGCACTGCTATCCCATTTCATTCCTACTTGGAGTTCCAGGTGTTGCTAGTGCCTAGTATAATACTATCTGGCTTGTGCTCACTCAGCTTTAGTGACCACACCTCTACGAGCAGCAGTTTACAGGGGTCTTTTTGATCTAAATGAGAAAGACACTCTGGGATGGTATCTCTATTTGGGTGCTGCTGCTGTAATACTCATCCCAAGGTCTCTAATTCAAAAATTCTAAGCTGTTGTCCATAGGCTTTTAGAAAAAAAGCATGCTTCTTAGGACTAAAACCAGGGGTACCATGAGTAATTGTTGTATACAGGCAAAGCTGTTCATAGTCTTAGTTTTGTGCATTTTTCATTTCAACTTGGCTTCCAAAAGAGAGAAGAGGATAGCACTCCAACAATTAACAGTAACAGCATTTCAGGCCTACCCCTCCCCAACTATATTTGTTTCTTTTATAATTCTCCAGGAATTAAATTTCTCACATCTGATCAATAAAATTGTACAGAAGATTCTCAGGTTTTCTCAGCAAAACAGTACAGAGCATATAGCATAAGGATATGCCACATGAATTGCTAAATCTCTGAGGAGTAAGTGTGCTTTGATCACATCTCATTCTTTCTGAAGACGTTAGGGTATTTGCTTCTAATTGAAGTATAAGGCTGTTTTGCTACGTCAAAAACACCACATCATGTTCTGCCCTCAATCAGTTTACTTAGAGCCAAAGGAACCACACCTTATTTACCATGGTTTTTACTGGGAAAAGAATCAGATCTGCTGGGCAGTTCAACGAAATCAGAAAAAAAATTACCATAAATCATATTAGTCAAGACCATTTAAATAACCAACAGAGAATTAAGAAAGCAGTGCATGATGAAACATTATCCTGGCCAACAAACAGAATAAAAGAAAGAGACTGCTGCAAAATCGGTAGCGATTTTAAGCATTTGAAAGACAAATGACATCGGAGTACAGGCTGGGTTAACAAGGGAGCACTTGAGGAAAGTCTAATCTTCGCAGGCATGCTGACTGGGAAGGTCAGCCCAGTGCACGCGTTCGCAGCTGGAGTCAGGCTCCCTCTGCCCAGCCAATTGTCCTGTGTGCTTCAGATACCAAACCAAATTGAAGGTGCTGTCATCCTGCCAGCTCCTTGTATTCTACCAGCTTAAAGACAGCTTCCTTTTCCCTGTCAATTTTTGCAGCATTTCCACACAGCAAACTGTACAAAGGAGAGACGTAGCAGCACAAGGCTCTTTAGAAGGGCAGCATTACTTTTAGACACTGTATTCTCAACAGGGAAGAGTAACATGTTCTTCCTAAATACATTTGTAATCCAAATTTTTCACATAGAAACTAACTTTGAGTTGACCTATTATGCTTTAATATTGAAAACAAATCCCTTGAAAATGGACAAACATAAATAAACCTTATATAATTTGTTACTTCTTCAGTTTTCACGTACCTCTAATTTATCTGTGTGTACATTTTACCTTTGCACATCTACTATTGACACGAGTAGAGAGGAAATGCTCTGTTTCATTTTCAAAAGGGGAATTTAACACTAAGTTCTAAATCCACAACATAGATTCATCTTCATCCTCAAGTGGAACAAGACTCACGTTAACTGAAACCACATGGCAACCATTTAAATTATTTCAACTAGAAAGGCACAATAATGGTTTATAAAGTTTGTAGCTTTATAAAGAAGTACTTTCTTAGAAAAGGCCGAAATTTTACTAACTACCTAACATCTAACTCTCTTCAAGGGATCTGGAAGTTGTAAGAGACTTTATAAAGCTTAGTTCTTCCTAAGAAGATAAAACTATAGTAATTCCCAAGATATTTTACATGAAGACACAGACAAGACTTGAGTTTGCACTGTGAGATAATGACTAAAATAGTGGAAATTTGTCCCAAAGGGTATTCCTCACACAGAGACAACTATCTCTTATTTCAGAAGTTAATTTCTGGGAATATACTTTTTAACCTTCAAAAAGTAAATAACTTTTTTTTTTTCTCCCAAATTCTTTGTAATTTTTTTCTGTTTAGGAGTCTTAAACACTTTGAGATACCCTATGGAGTCTCTTTTGATTGGGTTCTACAGGAATATTTATCATCAAATACAGCATTATGTCAATGAGTGAAGGAGAAAGCCAAAATTTATTTGAAGACTAATATGTTTGAAACCTTATAATATGCACTGATTTCTTCTTCATTGGTTTTACTGTAATACTATCAATGTTGTCATAGCTTTGAAAAATATATTTTTTTATTCAATTATTATATGAAGAATGAAAAAATATATGAACCAAATATTCTCAAATGCTACTATGAATATTTACAGTGGACTCAAAATTAAACTTTTTAAAATGCAAATAGCATGTATCCCTAACCAATTCATTCTGTAAACTGTCATGTTAAAAGCTACACATTCTATCCCACAATATTTATATAGGTATGCACATACGTCTACATCAGTCTAAGGTGGCAACAGTATGAAAACATTCTGTTTAATATTCCACTTAAAATATTCCAAGTCTATCATCGAGAGGCTTTGAGAAGTATACCGCACATAGCATCTAACTGTTAGACAGCCCTGGTATTTATAATAAATTTACTTTTCTATTACCATCCAGGAATGTAACAAGAGACCCTCAGAATCTTTAAGCACTGTCTTCCACATTGTCATCACATGAGCTATGAACAGGAGTTGCCAGATTTTACACAATTTTTAATGAGCAATTTTCCAGGAGAAATAGGGTGAGCCTGTGGTTAAAGAATGGAGTTAGGATAAGGCATTCTGCCTTTAATTACTGGCTTTGTCATAAACTTTATCTTTGAGCAAGCCCTTCTTTGACTCAGTTTTCCACATCACAGTAAATGGTAGCAATATTTCACTAACTCACAGTCTTGGTTTGAGAATTAAGGATGGTCCCATGTGCAAAAGACCTGTAGATCCTGGTTTCTTCTTTTCACTGTGTACTGATAGGAAAGTGATGTTCTTAATTTGAAACAGAGACCAGTGCTGCCCTTCATCAGCACATGGAATTCTCATCTATGTCAGTAAGAACTGCAGTAAATACATTAAGTACATTATTTAGCCTAAAATTAAATGAAGAAAAAGGAATGGAAAGAAACTCCTGGATTCTCCTTGTCTGCTCTTAAAAAGTCTAACAGTTCATATCAGCAGACACATAATCATAAATAAAAATATTTTTGATGGGATGGAAAAATTGCTGCCTGGGAATATAAATGAGAATAAAGAAATGTGTAGGAAGTCCATCTGTAGACTACATTTATCTCTGCTGCAAGAGCACTGTCATAAAAACCACTCAAAATTCAGTCACCGTGCTCTGTACCCATTTGTCCCAACATAAACCAAATCTTAATGGCCTCACTATTTCAACTTTTTATACAATTTCCAGTATACACCAAGGAAGCAGCTACATTTTTTCTTTTCTATGTGAGTATCCAGATAAGATAAAAACGACAGAAATTTAGGGGAAAAAAAAACAAACCCAAACACTTTTAAAGCCCAAACTTAACACAAGGAGATGGGTTTTGGTCAGGTATGTCTACTCTTCAAGAACAGAATCGACTAGAGAAGATGGTTTTGGGGTTTTGTCTTTTTTTCCGGAAAGAGAGTTAATGTCAGTACACAGTAGTTTTAATCCCTTGCTTTGATCTGAAGTAAAAATTGTCACAGCACAAAAAGATGTTTCTGTTCTTCTTGGGAAAAAAAAAAAACCAACCAAAAATCCACAACAGAAAAAAAAGTCAGGGAGCATCTGATTGGCCACTACCAGGCTCAGGGAGGCAAACATCTCTGTAACAAGCAGGCATGTTTTAAAATTTGCCATTGCTTAGCCATCTATAGACAATGAGACTTGGCAGGTCTTTCCAGAAGGCAAGCAGGAGCTACAGCTCTGTATAATCAGGCAATAATTAATCAATGCACAGATATTCTTGGTAAATGTGAGAAAGGGTAAGTGTAACTGCCTATGTGTATGAACCCATCTTTTATACTGTGTACTGCATGTCTTTTATACTGTTACACTGCCTGTATGCAGCCTTGGTCATCTAAACCTCTGCCCGTCCCAGCGGTGTTTTTATACTTCAGGGTGCACGCAACTGAACAGCATGCAGTTCTTGACCGGAGAAAGACATTCCTCTGCGGAAGGACCAGAGGATTTAGAAACAAAAGTGCAGACCAGATCACAATCCTACTGAGAAGCAGGTTACTGTAGTTATATATCTTTTCAACAGCAGAAGACCACAGCAGTGGTATTTTGACATCATAATGCATATTTATGTTCTCTTTTTCTTCATAAAACATGTAAAGAGTGGGTTCTTTACTGTTTTTTTCCAGTTTTAGCATTCCTCCAAGCAACGAAGAATTCAGTGCATCTACTTGACACACGATATGTAGAGCTTAAGTATGCCTTTTATACCTTCATTGTCTCTCTTTCTGCTTATGACTTCCCAAAACACCAAAAAACACTGTGTCTTGTGTCTACCCAAAATCCTGACTTGACACTTTTGAAACCAGTGTCAAATTTTGTATGTGTCTTAAAGCGTCTGTCTTTATTACATATAGCTAAAGTTTTGCTCTATAATGTTGAATCCTGCCTCTTAATATGACTAATAGCTTTGATTTTGAAATATTTATGATAAAATGAGCTATAACTGATTGCATGAGGATAAATTTCAAAAGAGTATTTACATGCATAGTATTTAGAAAAGTCTTTCAGCTGCACATCCTCTTTCTAAACCAATGTTCTCTTCACTAAACCAAGCTTTCTCCTAACATAAACTTAGTACTTAGATTTTATTGGTTGCACTTCAGTTCTACCTTGCTGATGCTGTCGTTTGTATTTCTCTTAGAAAGGCCACTTCTTTTTTAATTTCACCTACTTTTTCAGATGCAACATATGTTTGATATCATTTGAAGTATGGTATTAAAAGTGAGTTCAGAATTATTGCTTTAGTGCCACAGTCACACAATACCGTGAAAGCATCTTTACAGTAACCATAGTAGCAAGCATGTCAACAGCATGTCAAAATATACAGACGGACAAACACATTCTGAAAGAGACGTACTATATTTTGGATATGGAGGTTAAGAATTAAATTAACAAGCTACTGGACAAACAACCACAAACAAGTGTATGAAACCAGGGCACTAAATAGCACTTTAAACACACAATACGATGAGAAGATAAACGATGATCCTTCCGCTAAAAAGAAGAAAACAAATAAAAAGTTTCCCCAGTTTTTGGCGTTGCTGTTTTTTTCTTTGTTTGGTTGGTTTGTTTTTTTTTTTTAATGCAAAGTTTCTCCGTTCTCGCCCTCCCTGTCCCTACACGCTGCAATTCAGCGCGCCCGAGATGCAAGAGGTTCCGAGATTCCAAGCACCGTCCCGGTGGGGATGCCCTGTCAGGCGGGTTCTTGGAGGCAGAGGG
>JANHFX010021467.1:37352-58486 GCA_027560015.1 Chloroceryle amazona | reverse complement strand
CCCCACCCCCCCACCCCCAAAACCAAACAAAAAATCCAAACAAACAAAAAAAAAACAAACCCCAAAAAACATGCAGACATGTTTGGAATACATATTTTATTAAAATTGAATTCAGTAGAGTGTCTACTTTGAGGTCTTTTCAAAACCTTAACCTTTTATTGTTCAAAAGCATTTGAAGCTTCTCATTAGTCAGCAAGCTCAAAACCCCAACATTCTCAATTGGTTATTTTTGCTCTTTTTCCCAGGGCTCATTATAAAAGAATGGAAAATGTAAGATACTTCTCCCCTATACATCTCTTTTTGAGTTCTACTTTTTCTTTTCTCTACCTAAATACATCAAATATTTTATTTGATTTTGTGTGATGGCTTTATTGTCCTTAAAACAAACAAACAAACAAACGCACGCTTTAAATATTTAGTGTGCTGTTTGTTAAATAGAAAGAGAGTTGGTTTTCAAAGGCCTATTTGCAGGAAATCCTTTTCTCTCCGAAAGTTGATGATTTCTCTCATTTAAGTAAATGTGTATACTCAAAGGGTTCCAACCCTTTGAAAACATAAGGCAAAAAATATGGTTTACACCGCAAGAGTTTTGGAACATACTTAATCTGCTTGCCAAATGTGCTGTAAATCTACCAAGAGCCCTAGAGATTACTTCAATAAACCCAATCCTATCAGTTTGAAGGAAAATAGCATCTAACAACATTGTTTACATGGAGGGTAGGATTTATCATTTATAACGACCACAAAAAAACATTGTAATGATACAATTAAGCAAATTGTTGAAGTCCTTAAAAAGAACAGATATTATAAGCTTTGCTGAACACTTTACTTGAAAATAAAGAACTTGATTACTGAAAAATCCAAGTTTTAAAAGACAAAAACAAAACCCCAAACACCTAGAAACTCAAAAAAATTGTCTGCTATAGAATACTCCTAAATAAACTTTATATAACTTTTTGTAAGAATATCCGGTAGCCAGGGGAATTGGGCTTTATTAACAATTCATCAGAAGTCTGAGCACTTAAAAAAAGAATAAATAATTATTAGACATGACTCAGCCTTCTGAAATCTTCAGTGTTGCAGATATTTATGTACATAAAGATGAAGTATGCGGCCAATGGAAAGTTTCAAAAACAATTCAAACTAGCTACAAAGAAGCTTAAGCACCTGAGGAGAGTTTTGAGCAGAACAGAAGACCCTAAATCCAAAATGGATATTTTATATCTATATATTATACCTGTGACATACATCTGAACTCCTCCAAGGACAAAAGGGTCCAAAGCTTCAAAATCTCAGTCAGATATGCTGGCTAGAACACGTAGAAATATAGAGAGCTATAGCTGTTTATACTAGTGTTGTGGTTTAGACACATGCTAATATTGAACTAGATCATCACTGTTATCACATATTGAAAGCACTTCAAGAAAAACGAAACCTCAAGATTTAGGCTTTCAAAACTAAGCTTATTCTCACTCATTCCTGATATTTTGGGTTTTGTTTTTTTTGTGTTTTTTTTTTTTTTTAATTGGTTTTGTTTTTGTTTTGTGTGTTCTGTTGTTGTTGTTGTTTGTTTGGTGATTTTTTTGGTGGTTTGTTTGTTTAGGTTTTTGTGTGTGCGGGTTTTTTTTGATTTTTTTTTTGTTGTTATTGTTTGTTTGTTTTTTCTCCTGGGGGTTGTTTTGCTTTGTTTGTTTTTCTATTTGTATTTTCAAATCTCTGAATCTCTTTTTTTAAGTAAAATTGTTTTCTCAGAACAGGAGTAACCAAGTACCTTTCTCATTTACAATGAAATCAGCTGCATTTTAATGGTTGAAGTCCTATGGCAGTCACATGTTTGAAACTCTTTGGGCAGTGAAAAATTTACCCCAGCACTTAAGGAAGAAGCCTAGGTGCTCCCTGGCATAATGGGGTAGTAAGTGGACCTCCTCTGACCATGTTATTCAAATAAGAGTGATCTCCTGTGTATGTATATCTGAGAGGCTTGGATTAGATATTCTGAAGAAGATCTTCATTCTGAGGGTGATGAGATAGTGGAACAGGTTATGCAGGAAAGCTGTGGATGCTCCATCACCAGCTGTGTTCAAGGCTAGGTTGGATGGGGCCTCGAGCAACCTGTTCTAGTGGGAGGTGTCCCTGCCCATGGCAGGGGGTTGAAACTAGATGACCTTTAAGGTCCCTTCCAGTCCAAACCATTCTATGATTCTATAATTAATTATGTATTTGTGGAAGGGAGATTTAGGATGAGGAGATGCATTTTTATTATGCTTGGTATCAATGACAGGATGTGTCAGCAAGCAGGGATAGAACATTTGAGGCACTTAGATTTTTTTGTCTGAAGTGATTCAGAAATGTTTAAAAACTGTTTACAGAACAAAGATAACTGCACAAAAGGGCAATCTTGTTTTAGTGGAAATTGGAACAACCTTCATCTAAGCTGAATACATATGGGGTTTACCTCTATCTACATATTGTCCCATGCTGGGGATTGCATGAAATTTATGGATTTTTGTTTCCAGAAAAGAAGGAAAACAAAAGGAATAATATTGAAAGGGAGATCCTAATTTCTTTGTCTTGCCTTGAGACTGGTATTATAACCACTTGATAACTGAAGTGAAAATTCTAGTTTTTATGACTCATAGCTTTTCTAAGAATGCAGTTCTGCTGTGCAGTAGTGACACAATTAAAGCAGTATCCAGTATAAAAAAGCTATCAGTTTTCCTCATATGTTTTAAGGCCCACTGGATACTTAGTTACACCAGAAAGCAGATTATCAATTATATTGATTTATCTGTCTACTTGATACAATGCCAAGATAGCTTAGAACCAAACACAGGTAGTTATCTTATCTTAAAAGTGTTACAATATTGATGAAAGGGTGACAATAAGGAAATCATAAATATCAAGGTGAATATTGTTTTTTCTCTTTACTATATAAATATTAATGAGTTAATAGCCATTTTGAGCTATTCCCAGGAGTAGCTATATTTGTATAGGCCAAGCAAAAAGCTGTGTTCATATGTAAAAATTGAAAATTGCTTGTACTGTAAAGAGTTATCACACTAAGGCAATTTTGGCCATATAACTGTTTCTTTGTGGGACAAATCTAGCTAATTTGGTCCCATTTAAATGTTCTTTAAATTAGAATCAAACGAAAACAGAATGATGCATAAACTCTGATAAACATATTCATATGCTAAAGCATGGAAGTAGCTTAATTCTGTAGTTATACCTGATAAATATCTTGCACTTTTGTTGGATCGATGTCACAGATGAATGGTATTAGAAATAATGTGATTTTTTGGTGATATGTGAATATTGAATGATCTATGAGCCCTGTAGTTCAATTTTTCAGCTGGGACATCAACATAATTTGTGGTAGGATCTGTGGTTAAAACTTATTATTTCATGCCATCTGTAAGTGTTTATATCCAATTTTAGGAAGATTTTTCACAGAATTACAGAATCATAATTCTGATCTTTATAAGTACTTTCTCTAAAAAAACGAGTTCTGAACTAGATATATTGTACAAAAATTGTACTATCTCCTGACAGTGTTGATGGCTGAGAAAACATATTTCTTAATGTTTGCTAGAAATTAATTTTTACCATCACACCTATTCTTCTATGTATCTATATAAACATTTCTTGAATCAGGTTCATTTAAGATATTTCCTTACACACTGCTGTTCATAAATACTCATATGTCCTTGTGAACTGTAGAAGAAAAAAGGTGAAATAAAAATGTACTTTTCATTTGTCCTCTGAGTCTTAGGACAGATTACATCAAGCGGTTATGAATATTTCTCATATATGCACATGGTAACAAATTTAAGTAAATTTATTTTATGCATCTATATTTTATGTTGCTATTTCTCAAAATTGCATGAAAATATTTAACAATTATTAGAATTTTGTTAACAATTTATCATCAAGATACTTATTTTATTGGATGAAAGGAACATGGTAGTTCTCTAAACAGAGACAGCATTCCATTATGAAGTAAAGTTAGTCTGAATAAAAACTGTTGTCAAAACTGGATTTTCTTAACAGTTACCTCTACCATTGACATATCAACTTCAATTTCCCTGTATACAGGAGACATAAACTCCATTCTCTACATTGTCCTTCTTGCATATTTAATGGTTGAGAATTGTATTTGTTAAATAGACTAAGATCAGTAAATTCAGTTAAATTTTTTCTTAGAAAAATGATGAATTAATAGTTTTCAAAAGCTTTCTACGTTTCTGTTAATGTACTTTTACTACATCAGAAAACCATAGTAACAACCAGACTTCCTTGCTGCGTTGTATCAAACACCTTGAATTTGCCTAATTTTCATACTGAGATGTAGCAGGAGTCTGGTGGCTTTCTTGAATTGCAGTAGGCTTAGGGGGGGAAAAAAAAAAGAAAAAAAAAATGTAAGCCAAACAAAGATTTTTAAAAGAAAGAAGGTATAAATATAGAAAAAAAAATACCTTGACTATTCTTTGGGGAAACAAAGAAAAAAATAGTTTATAGAGAATAACATAGTAATTTTCCTGAGAAATTAGGAAAGTTAAAGTTGTCATCCTGCTTTCATCTCAGTTCTAATTTTGACCTTCCACCATTTACATTCCCTCTTCCCCCCCCTCTTTTTTTGTGTGTTTCTTTTTGAGGTATATTTTAGTATATGTAACATAATATTAAGTAACAATCAAGTTTCTGGTAAAAACAGCCAATGACAGTGAAAAATAATAAAAAAACCCTGTGAGAAACCACATGAATTTTCTATGTGGTGCAAACCAAACTATAATTTTATACTATTTTTTGTCTCAGATGCATACAGAGGCACTGATAAGAAGGGCAGAGAACTCAAGAACATTTCTGCTCAGCTGCAATGAAAGCTTAAAAGTACTTTTTTGTTTGTTTTATAAAACTAAAAAAGCTGTCAGACTAAATACATTTTTATTCATGGGAGTAAGTAAGGGTTAGACTGAGTGATGAATACATTAAATACACAGTTATATTTCTTACAGAAAAGAAAACAGAACTGAGAAGTTTAATGTTATATTTCAAGTTGAGTCTTTGCTTTACTTGCTTGTTTATGAGCTTTTTCCCATAACTCCTCTCCTCTGCACACAGCTCCCAGTGAAATTAATTAAAAGAATGCAAATTCCCAGCAAACTAAAAAAAATGCCTGTAACCTAAAAAATGAGTAGGATAAATTAATATATTCCTCTGATTTTCTGCCTTTTTTTTTTTTAATTTTAAGGTCTAGGGATACACAAACAAGTGCTGAATAGTTTGTATATATGAAATAATCAACAATAATGTGTAGAGAACAAATAGCAACAGGTGAATGAAAGATAAATTTGAAGTTCTAAGCAGATTTTTTTAATTATTATGTTTGAGAGGAGAGTTATCTGTTTTATATCCCCTTTCATACAGTGCATAATTAATTAGATTACATTAATTAATTAATAACTAAGGAGAGTTGCAAAATTTTTAATTTATAAGTCCTCATACTGCATATTCCTTTTCTAAAACATCCTTCTTTCCATGCCATTATTAGGAATTTTGACTAACTCAACATGAACAGGGAGGAGGAATTCATATTTCTTGTGCGAACCACTACCCCATTTTGGCAGACAGTAAAACTAATTAAAAACAAAACCAAACCCCAAAACTTTGACATAATACTGCACAGGTGGTTTTAGAGCCACTATAAGACTGAATAGGTATAGTCTTTTCCACATTACTTATTTGATAGGATGCAACAAAATGAAATGATGGTTACTTTCATTCAGTTATTTTTCATTATTTCTTAAAATTCTGTTTCACAAGTATTAAGGTGCTTTACTGGTAAAGTCTAGAAATCCCAATATAGCCTTTATAGAGCATGATTATCCTATTTAACATGCACAGCACATGCTCCCAGTAGGGTCATTTATTCTATAAGCAGTATCTTAATTACTATATTTATGCTGATGACATCCAGATATAATGGGTATATCAAATAGTTCATGATGACTTAGTTAAATCTGTCTCTAGTCTGGAAGGATACTTATTACAAGTTAAGTGTTGAGTGTCTGATAACATTTGGTGCTTAAAAAAGAATTTATTTTATTTGGCCCATTGCCTGTTACATAGCAGTTCCTCATTTATGGTACCATTTGTTGGAAATATAAAATTGCATCCTTACTGAGTAATTTTGGTTTTATATTTGACCCTGAAACTTGTTCTGAGGGCCACATTGTTAAGGCTTCATATTTACATGTAAGGAATTTAAGAAGGTTAAGGACATTGCTGTTTCAACAGGACCTATGGCTCTTGATTTATGTACTACCACATCAAGGTTGGAATACTGTAATTCGGTATTTGCAGACTTTTCCTAGCTGTCTGCTGTACACGTTTCAGCAGTATGGAATTCATCACCTACAGCATTTGCTACAAATCGGCTTCAAGGGAATATCTGAAGAGTATGTTGGCTAGCTGTCAAAATGATTCTGAGATATTTGTTCATGTTTAGAAATTATGCCACTCAGACATTAGCTTGTTTAGAAAGCTGAGGTAGCTGATGCTATCTATATGCCTAAAACAGGTTCATTATATAAGCTGGGATAATTTTTTAATAAGTGAATTAGTGTGAATTTCCAATGTTTCTCCCTGCTCCAGATTTCCCTATTCTTTTCAAGAATATGATAAATTTAATAGTTTTATTTAATTCCTTCAGAAATCATTCACTTTTGCTGATACAAATTGCTAAGCTACTGGAGCTTTGGTGTCTTTATTGATAACATAATGGCAATGGTGTTAAATTACACAGTGTTATACGTAATGACAGGCAAAATTTACAGCTCAGAATGCTTTTCATTTTTCTATTTATTTTCCAATAAACTGAATCAATAGACTTGTGTCATTATTCCCTTTGGTTCTATTTATGTTAATTTTGTCTAAAAACATGTCCTACTGTCAGCACTGATTGCTCTTGGATATGTGATAGAAAGTAACTTTGCAGTATTTTGATAGAGGACAGAGTGTGTGTTTCTGATGCTGTGTGAATTGGGCCACTACCAATTCTCCCCTGCAATCTGCAGAATCACGGTGCCCACCTAATTATATGTATGTGCTGAAATATTGCTGACTTTGCTAATCAAACTGCACTTTGTAACAAGCCTGTGATGGGCAAAAGGGAACTTACATAAGGAGCTAAGAAATGAATGTTAGTCCAGCTGATGTTTTAACAGTCAAATACAGTTATTGTTTGTCCAGTATAAAACTAAAAATACCCTTAGCACAACTCAATACAGAGAGGCCTCATTAGTTATACAGTTACAATTGGTTTACATGAAAATCTACCAATGTCTACACATTCATTCTGAAGTTAGACTCATCCTTCCACTGCCCTCCTAGGTCCTGAGGTTGAAACTTCAGGCATCCTCCGAAAGCAGAGAGGAGCATGGAAGCATAATAAGTTTTCATCATCCTGTTATCTTTGCCAGGTGCAATATAATGTTCATGGTGGTGGGAGTACATTCTCCCTCAGTCCTAGGTTCACTTGGATTTTTTTATATACTCTGAACTCAGTCTCCTTCTTTTACAATAACACCAAGATGAAATTTGAGAGCTGTGCACTAGCTTACCTCAGCTTTAACTAACATCAAGAATTGATATTTGTTAGAGTGGCTCTCTGTGTTTGTCATGCCATTTCCCTGTAAGACATTCACAGTCCTTATGCTTAGTCCTTATAAAGTCATAGTATTCGATCACTAGACAATTGCCGCAGTAAAAAAAAATCTAAGTTTTTGTTCAAAAAAACTTTTGTTAAGTTCAAAGCAAGTACAGAAAATCTTGAGATCATGCATAATCTTACATTTCAACATAATATGTTGCAAGATTACGCAACACAGAGCCCACAGCCTTCTACTAAGTCCTAAGATGATATCTACAGGACTACAAGAGACAAGAATGGAGAGGATGACTGCAGCATTCTTTCTGAACTATTTTGGCAAGAAAACTGGTAGCATAATAAGGGTAATTATTTTTTTCTGGAACAGCAAAACTTTCCAAGCAGCACTGCAGAAACAAAGCATTAATGTTTGAGTTCTTTCTTGGTATTCCATCTGATGGTGTACAACCACAAGCAAGGGTCGTGCTTCCCATTTTAAGACTAGTAATATGGTCTATTGAAATACACTGGAGCTGTTCTCACAACATTTTATCTCTATGACATTTTACTACTTACATTGAACAATACTTTGAAATAAAGAGAAGAAACAAAAAATTCAAAATCTTGTTTATGTAAAGAAAATTTCACCCAAATTACATCCTTGAAATGCTTCTCAATTACTAGAATTATTTCTAAAGGGTTATTGAAAATGTTGTGTCTAATTCAAACCGGTCACCTTGCTCACTGAGTGTAACTAGCCACTGAAACAAAACAATTAACAATGACAACATCGGTATTAATTAGTTGTTTATCTGATTTTAAAAGTTTTGGGTTTACTACCATTAAAAAGGAGACTTCTTCATTTACATGCATGTTACTTCAGTCTTTGATTCAACAAAATGTGCTTTTGTAGAATAAATGTAGTATGTCCATTTATAAGTTAAGAATGTGCTTAACTTTGGCACCTTTTGAATTCTTTTGAAGTACTTGTGAATTACATATCCACTTTGTACATAAATAAAGTGTTTGATTTCTTCCTGAGCTGGGTTATAAATGTATATGATTTTCTTAACAAATACTCTGTGATTGAAACAGAAATCAGCCTACTAATGTTTTAAATGTCATGTGTAATGTTGTCTAGAACATTGTTCCAGTGGGTCAATACACAAACTATATGTATTAAGAACATGATTCCACTTAACAATGTATTTAACGATGACATTAAGTGAGATCTATGGTCTTTTTATTTCCAGAAATGGCGATAGCATAAGAAAATAAGTTGAGAATTTTTCTCCATCCTTTCTCACTACATGTTCATAAATGAATAAAATCTTTTTCTTTAGAAGAACATAAGAGAGAATATTAGTACGTTACTATTCAGCAGCACCAGAAGCAACTCCATTGGTGCCCTGTTAAACTGTAGAGTTATATAGTTCTTAACATTACAGAGAAGATTAATTTTATTGGCATTATATTCCATACTGAGTATAATATCCTTGAGAACCCAGGATCAGACACACTCAACAGAGGTATTATTAAAATAACAGTAAATATGACATATTTCTATTTAGCTTAATATTGAGAATACCACATGAATATTATAATGATGGTAACTTATTGCTGAAGGTAATTAGAAGGTATTAGAAATGAGGTAAAAATAATACTTGGTCTCATTTGGCATATAGAAATAATTAAAAGAATATTCTAGAAAATAGACATAGATATTGCATTAATTGAGTTCCTTCTGCTGTAGAATGGGAAATAAAATGACTGAAATTTGCCTTTCTCAAAACAGAAGAGACTTTACGTGCAGTAACCGTATGTCAGTAAATCACTGCATTTAAGTTGCTAACTCCTCATCCTTTGAAAAGCTATGATTAACCTGAAGTTTTTCAAATATACGGGAGTTAAATACAGAAAACAGATATCATAAGATGTCTAATAATTATATGAGAAGAATATTTATGCCCTCTACATAATTTTCTGACACTCAATGCAACCACAGTTGAAAATCAGTATTTTAGCATCTATACCTGAGTTAAACTGACAGGTGGTGACATTGTGAATATATCAGCCACTGTGTCTCTTTAAGGCAAAACAGACTCAAGACATGCAGAAACTTGGATATCTCTGACTTCCACCATCAAAAGAAAAATGAAAGTCTCAATGTCATACAAAACCAGTCATATATTCATGGTGACTTCTAAATCTTTCAATGAACCTGTGCCACATTTTCAATAAAATGTTTGGCAATAAGCTGTTAATAGTAACCCACAAAACCATTCTAACGTATTTTCATTTCTTGAATCAGCACTGTAAGCATCATTAACTTTACATAAAATAAGGACCCTAGGTTGTCCTCACATAACAATGAATTTAATGAGTGAGCCTTGGTTTTTGCGATATTGATTTTGGCTGGGTATTTAAGAAATAAATAATTCCTGGAAGAAATTGAACATGGAAATTTATCATGGAAATCTAAAGAAACCTTGAATTTAATTTAATTTGATATTTTGTTTCTAATTTTTCTTAATTAGCTATACCAATGTCACTACCAATGCAAGAAGTATATATACTGACCCACAACAAAAATTTGATTTTGCTTTAACCAAGACATCCACCCGGAGGAAGATAAAATGTCTCATAAACTAAGCTTTGGAATGATTTCTTATTTTTGTCTCCCTTTTCTATGAACCCTGTGCAAGTCCAACAGGTGTGGCTTTCAGACAGGAAATAACAGCGCTCATCAGGCTTTATCAAATCATTATTTGGTTGTTCTATAAGAAAATTGAGATGGAAATATATTCAGTCAGTATGGTTAAGAAGAGATGAAACTCATTCAATATGCATACTGTTGTGTATCTCCATTATTCTAGTATAAGAGAATCAGAGTATCATTGAAGGGAGAATCATCTTGGAACATAACTTCAATTTAAATATTAACAAGACTTAAATTTCTATGCCTTTTTCGGAAAAAGCACATCTTGTAAACACGAAAATGGTATTGAAAATTTACACCTGAATTAATTTCCTCCTTTATATCTTTCATGCATCATCAATGCTTTTTTAGTCTGAATGAGTAAGATCAGTGGAGTAGAAAGATATGGTGAACATTTTTTTCCCCTAAGATTGTCACCTGTTATTCATCCTTAAGTACTGTAACTATCCTCATTTTCTTGGTTTTCTACAAAATTTAATCTTAAAAAACATTGCTTCTTAATTCAACAACATATATTAGGTTGAAAAACAAAGTAATATCTATTATTATTATTAAGGTGCAGCAGCGAAGACCCAGAAAATATACATTATGCTTCATACACATTTGGAGAAAAATGTGTGATGAACATATTCAGGGCTATGACAGAAAGTGCTCAAGCAGGTTAAAAAAAGACACTTTCTAAAAGTAATTAAAAATTTGGTTTAGACTCTTCAAGTTTACTGATCCCCACCCTTCCTGCCTTGTGCTGACAACTTCTCTGATGTGTGCTGTTCATTGGAAGGCCATGTCACAAGTAGACCCTGTGTCACTGTTAGGCAGTGAGGCCTCTCCAAGTCATTCTCATGAAGACCTGATCCAAGGTTACACAGCAGCACCTGAGCACAGACAGGTAACTGTCCAGAAAGACAAAGAAGAGCTGCAAAGTCTTCTGGTCCACACAGTGTCCTCACTTTATCAACTGTTGAAGGTCCTTTGAATACATCAGTTAAAAAAGAGAACTTTAAGACCTTGTCCTCAGAAGCCAAATAATCCCTTAATGAAATTTACATGCTAGGCAAGTAGAAATCTTTGTTGAAGTTTTCAGTTCTCTCTAGCTGTTGTCTCCTCCAGTGCACAGTTATGTGTCAGCTTATATAGATCTCTGTGATAGTTACCTACTGCAGATACCTGCTTTTGGTAACAACTTTTCCAGAATTATTCCTCAAGAATCTTTAGGAATAATCTCCCTGTACTTCTACTGTCTGGAAAACTTTTGTGGCTAGCACTCAGGCTGGTTTGAAAAAAACAAACAAACAAAAATTTCCTACTTAATCCCCATTTTTATTTAACATCCCACTAACATAAAAAACAAAATCATCACCATCCTATAGCAGATCCTGAAAATTATATACTTAATTCTTGCATCTTGTCTGTAGTTCTTATTCTCTTACCTCAAAGAAGATGCAGTAGAATTGAGAAAAATTAAGATAAGGATGTTAGGCATGACATGATGTCCCTAAGAAGAATGACTGAGTAGATCAGGGCACTTTGACAAGGAAAAAAAGGTTACTTGAAGACATAGCGAAGGTGTCACAGAGAGGGTAAATAGAAAGCAATTCTTCACTGTCTCTGATAAAACAAAAACTGAGGAGCAGGAAATAGTGCTAGGAGATAAATAAACCTACAGAGAGAACGTTCTTCAGTTTAACACTGCATTTAAGCTTGTACCGGTATTTTATAGATGCTGAGACTTTATACATGGAAGTCTAAAGAAATAAATGAAAAAGAAACATTTTGAAGAGAATTGAGAGACATCTCTTCCGGTTGTTCAGGATATCAAAGGCTGGGAAAATATTTGACAAAGTGTAGTGTATCTATACTTTCCCCAGGATTACACATTTTCTGAAGCTTCTAGGTGTTGACCACTGTTTAGAAACTTTCCTCAGACTGTTTTTATATATGTCCCTATGTTCTTACTGAGACTCTCATCTTGTCTTTTTCCTGCTCCTGAGTACTGGATGCTAAATATATCATGGGTTCCATCTGTAAATCCATTTCAGCAGCTATCTCCCCCAGGATTTTAAGAACTTTACTGTAAACAACCAAAAGGCTGTTTGTTGCAGTAATAGCAGGAATGTGCCTTCTCACAAGTGTTTTGGAATTGTATGGTATTATCAAATGAACAATTGTGTCTTCTTGTATTGCTGCTGCCCTTTTATCCATATAATTAGGAGGTTTAGGCAGAGGCTTTCATTGGAGTCCTGCATTATTCATGAACTAATTCTTACAGTGGGACTTCTGCCTCTTGGTTTCTGGACTGAGTCAAAATTTCCTAAGGAAAGCATCTCTTAAGAGCTCCTCTCTCTCCCTAAGCTGAAAACTGGCAGAACTCTGCTGTCCAGCTTGAGGTGTAAAGATAAATCTTGAACCTTGCTGCAGCTCTGTGGGTGCCCAAATGCTGTATCACTGCTGAAGAGAAGAAGGTGGAAAATTCAGAGCCTGTTGCAATGAGACAATCGTAAAATGTTAGCCTAGGTCACTTTGGCTTCACACATGACTCCCACTTCTGATACTGCATTATAATTTCCATGCATCTCTTTTTCTTTCTCATCAATGTGTTTGGTTTTGGTTTTGTTTGTTTTGTTTGTTGTTTGGTTTTTTGTTGTTTTTTTTTTTTCATTTATTTTATTCTTTCATCAAACTGAAATTCTTCTGATAGACTAGATGCATTTATCTGGGCTGCATCTGAAGACTAAAACTATTCTAATTGACTGTTCCAAAAGGGAAATGGACTGCTGGCTGGAGGAAATGAACTACCCAATAATCTTTTTTATAGCACTGTTTTAGCAGTTCTCTGAATTCTGCCACCTTTCCCAATGTCATATGCCTCTCTCAAAACAATGCTTTTCAATCTCATCAATGCCTTATTTAGCTCTTTCCACAAACATTAAGTTGCTTTTCAATTTTTGTAATCCTGCAGTATCCCAGATTGTCTCTAATGGTTTTCCATAGGAAAAACAATTCTTCCCTGAGGACAGTCCTTTCTATTCTGTAGACATTTTGCTTTCAAGAGGAGTGTTTCTGGTATGCACACACTTGCATATGTGCATTAAGAAGAGAGGGACCAGTAGGTCAAGGGACGTTCTCCTTCTCCTTCACTCTGCCCTAGTGAGGCCACCTCCGGATTACTGTCTCCAGTTCTGGGCTCCCCAATACAAGAGAGACAAGGAACTACTGGAAAGATTCCAGCAGAGGCTACAAAGATGCTGAGCGACCTGGAGCATCTCTGTGTTGAGGAAAGACTGAGAGACCTGGGGTTGTTTAGCTGGAGAAGACTGAAAGGGGATCTGATCAATGCTTACTCATCAAGATCTAAAGGGTAGGGGTCAAGAGGATGGGGCCAGACTCTTTTCAGTGGTGCCCAGTAACAGGAAAAGGGGAAATGGGCACAAACTAGAACCCAGGAGATTCTATCTGAACAGGAGGAAAAAAATTCTTTTCTGTGTCGACACCAGAGCCTGGCCCAGGCTGCACAGAGAGGTTGTGGAGTCTCCTCTGGAGAGATTACAAACTTCCTGGACAATGCAATCCTGGCCATCCTGCTCTGGATTACCCTGCTGGAGCAGGGCAGTTGGGAGACATAATCTCCAAAGGTCCTTTCTAACCCCTGCCATGCTGTGATTCTGTGATACATATATGTACATATGTACATATGTGTGTGTTAATGTGTGTGTGTGTGCACGTATAAAAATTTATTGTTCTAAACTTCTTTACCCAAATTAATTTTAAAAAATCAACCCTATTGACCTACAGATTTTGTGGCTGTTTGGAACAATTTAAAGACTGATAAACTGCTACAGCCTCTGACTTAGTGGTGCCTCTGTAAACTCTTTAAGCATGCTGTCTCCTGTGCCATCATTGGTGCTAGGCATGTGGAACGGCCTTCACTAGATTCTCAAGTTACTGGTTTACAAACTGGGTCATGAAGTCACTTGGATACTCTGGGGATGTTTAACTGGGAGACTGATTACTCTGAAAATGCCTCCAATTTTAAAGATTGCTGCCCTGAAAGGAAAAGACGACGATGGTAGTGAGTTTTCTCAAAACAGTTGGAGATACAGTAACAGACTGTCAGAAAACAACATCAACACATGCAACCTACACATCATTAGGTCTCAAGACAACATTTAGCCAAGAACCAGATAAGTCTGAGGCTTCTTTTCCTTTAGTTAAACTTAATTAGCTTGTCTTTCTGAGGTTTCTTCAGGAAGGAATGATTGGAATAGCACATGGAATTTTCACAGAGTTGTTTTCATAAGGAGAACTGCAGGTGGACAAAGCTGCTTCTAGATTCATTCATTCCCACCGCATCTGTACTTACTCTGATGTAGGGTAGTTCTGGAATGTCCTGCATTTGCACATATCTTTGTGAACATACACAAATGAAAAACATATTGTTTCCCTTAAAAATAAGCTCTCCTAAAATTTCTTACTATCTCAACATTTCTGTGGCTGACAGAAATGGTATCTGACATATACTAATCTGATGATTAAACTTTTACCATTCAAGCGATAATTTCTGGCACTCATGGCATATCCAGATGACTTCCATGAATATTCAAAAAGCAGTTTGTTGTTGCACACCTCCTGATTGCCATTTCTCAGTAAAAATTCTAATGTTTCCATTATTATATCACAATATCTTTCCTTAATGGTAAAAGACTTCTATTTGCTTAAATGTAAATGAGAATTATATGTATTTAAAACTATGCATAATGCACATTTTAACAGATAATCATGGAAATATAATGCTGAATTTTATTTCCTGGCATTCCATATTTATGGCTTGCTAAAATTATTAGTATTCTGTTCATGTACATTTGTATTTTAATATGGTGACCTTGTAACATATCTCCTTATAACATATAAAGAGACCAAAATTTATAAGTTGACCAATTTTATAAGGTGACCTTATTGCTCTTTAAAACTACCTGAAAGGAGGTTGTAGAGATGCAGGTGCTAGCCTCTTCTCCCTCATAACTAATGACAGGACAAGAGGAAATGGCCACAAGTTGAGCCAGAGGAAATTCAGATTAGATATGAGGAAATATTTCTTTACTGAAAGAGTAGTTAAACATTTAAATGGATTGCTCAGGGAGGTGGGGGACTCACCATCCCTGGAGGTATTAAAAAGCAGGTAGATGTGGCACTTCAGAGCATGGTCTAGTGACCGTGGAAGTGTTAGGTAGAAGGCTGCACTTGATGATCCTGGACGTCTTTTCCAACCTTGACGATTCTATGATTCTATGGTCACTGGGCATTTAAAGAAACAACTGCTGCTCTTATCGGATGATAAATGATTAGCTGATAGAATTAGTACTGATAGAATAGCAATGATCTCATAAAACAATTTTTAAAGTAACTTATGACTTCCTCTTCATGATTTTTCTTTTCTAAAACAAAGCCAGCATTAGGAAACTACTTTCTATAGGTTTTGTCTGATTATATGAATAATTCCAACTCATTACACAATAAATATGTGACATATCGGTTGCTTGAAACTTTTAATACAGCAATTCTAAAAGCCCAGAAATGAAATAATACAGTGGAAACAGGGAATTTTTATAGCTTTGAAAGACTGCTTTTCTCAGTGTTTCTCAAGTAAATTCAGGATTATTCATGATAAATCCTTTATGTTCAAAGGAAGTACTGTATGATATAAGTAATTTCTATTGTCTTCTTTTATTTTCAGTATGTTTAAGAAAACAAATGGTAACAAATTAGAATTTGCTGGTTGAAGTCCAGCATAAAAATTTCAGGTGTATTTTTTATTCTGCAAAACACTGAAGACACTAAATTAAATTAGATTTTGGTTGTTTGTTTGTTTTTTCTGCCCCAGAAGTTTTTGGCACAGATCTAGACTGAATAAGAAAGAATGAAAGCAAAGTTGTTGATCACAGATATCCTTCAGGATTTTCTTGTTAATTTTTCCTTTCAGTTAGTGAAATTTTTCTTCCACTTTTACTTTAATTCTGAAAGAGCCTTTGACAACTTATCCATTTAATGACTAAGTACAAACTCCACGCAATTGGCTACTTACTGTTATATGGAAGGATTATTTTCTCTTTCTTTTGTGTTTATTTTAAGCATCACATTTTTTTTTCTGAAGTATAAATAAAATTATTTATATGTTGAAGAAAATCTGATTTGGAAAATAGTCTCAGAAACTAATAGGGTAAATATAAGGCTGCAGTTTAAAACAAATGAAACATTTCATCTGATCAAGGTACAAACTATCTTTAGAAGACACTTTGTTCCATCCAATTTTACAGTTAAAATGGATAAAGATAGAATGATCTACGTTGTTTCATCGTATGACATTAATTTGTAGCCAAACTCAGTATTTTGAAATCCTCTTACTCTACAAATGTGTAATTGTTCTGACCATAGGAAGAGAAAACGACTTTGCCTTCCCATTTCCTTTAGTGAGAGGTGCTCATTGTCACCACATTTGAAAATAAGGTCATAATCTTACTGAATTGGACTATGCAGCAAATCATAACCTTCAGCTTCAAGCTTTACTTTTCAGATTTTCTCAACCTTCAGGGGTGATCAATCATTTTCCTCTGCTCTTAAGATAGTTGTTTGAATCCACAGATACCAGCTATGCCCAAGTTTAGATTAATATCTTGCATGAAACTGTAATGGTCTCTGAAGCAGGGTATCTATTTGAAACTTCAACACTAAAATATATATATATAACTGTATCTATTCCTCATTCCCACAACTTTCCTCTCCTCCCCTGCCTCCTCTATAATGTTTCTGTTTGGAGCTTCATCATTTCAAATTATCTATTTGAATGATGAAATTCTAGAAGCATTTTCACAATTTCATTGCATTTGTTTTCATTATTGGTTTTGCTTGCAAATACTCATGTAGTTTCCGATTCAAGTTGTTTCAGAAATGGACTAGGTGCTGCTAAAATAACAGGATATTTTATTCATGCATTATTCTTAGCACATACTACTGGGTTGTATTGGACATTATTAAAAAAATTAATATTGTCTTGATGGATGAGGATCATAATATAACTAGGATACCCTTTGAAAATCAAGGAATGGTTGGAAAAGCTATCATCCACCTAAGTGGATAAAAAAACCCAGATGAGTGCAGAAGAGCATATGCAGTTTATCTTAACTTTAATAAGGCTTTGGACACTGTATCTCAAAATACCCTCATGGACAAATCTATGAAGTAGAAGCTAGGTAACTGGGTAGTCCTGTGGAATGGAAAATGCTCAAATTGCCAGTCTCAAAGTGTTCTGATCAGTAACACAAAGTCCACTTGGAGGCTAGTCACTGGTGGAGTAGTCCAGGGATCAGTATTTTCAGAGCGCCTGTCTCTTTTTTTTCTTTTTCAGTGTTTTTATTCCTGCATTGTCATTCAACTTAAATATCCTAATACAACCTGACCTTTCAAAGCTCTCTGAATGAAATAATTCAATGGAAGTTCAAAGCACCTTGTCGTCATGTATTGCTGTGTTGAATTGACTTACATTAGGTAATGTTTATGAGCCCCATAGCATCATCTGAAATTCTTATCATAACAAAAGAATTATTAAAATTAAGTATTACCCAGTGGTACTTTAGAAACCTTAAATTCTGAAATGCGTAAGCTAACATTATTTATTCAAAATGGATACTCTTTTACCTCAGGCTTTTAATTTCATTTTCACATAGATTTTGGCAGGATTTCAACAGAAGACTTACATTGACTATGACAGATAATGATTCTAAAATGAAAAAGATTGATAGATTCATCCCAAATAACAGAGAAAACCCATAATACTTAGTACTTTTATGACTTTTAGCAATGTTATCTTGTTGTTTTATTGTTGTGGTTTTTTTTTCTTTTTTTTTGTCTTCCAGAATGAAAGAATAGCAACCAATTATTTAGTACAAATTTCCTGCAAGTCCACAGGTAGACAATGTAAGAACCAGTTCAAAGCTTTAGCTATCACTACAAGTAAGATCAGGTTGTCTTCTGTAAATCTGGTTTGCAAGCTGAAATAAATTTCTATCATATCTAGGAAAGAGTTCTTCAAAACAACAAAACCACACAGGCCAGTTCACTTAATGATCAGTGTAATATAAAAGGGTATGCCAGTTCCAAGTTTCCAAATTTTTGAGTTAGATTAATCTTGATAGTTTTTCCTCTATTTTCCTTTAACAATGTTTTCTCTTTCCACCTGATTTCTGTACATATTCTTAGTTCGCAATGGGAATAACCTAAGAATATTCATTGTATATCTCAGAAAGACACGGAAAAGCTTTCTTCACATTTTGCTTTAATCTTATTTCTCAGACGGGACTTTATCAATGCATTTAATGCATCTGCTAGTTATAAGGAAATAAGGAATAAGGAAAGGGGAAAGTGAAGCTGGAATGGAGATCTGGACTCAATTTGTATTGTAAAAGAGGAATGAAAAGTCGTTTTGTGACACCTCCTAACGAGAGATACTTATCTCACTGAATATTGCTTTGTACATTGCTTGCAATAACATCTGCAGATTCACCTTCCTGGATTCAGATGTAAACAAACTAGAATGAAAATAAAGAAATAATACTATTTCCCCACAAATGGGAAAAGTATAAATATATTAATAAACAGCTCTGGTATTGTGTTGTGTGGGTTTTTTTTCCTTTTCTCTTAAAATAAACTTGCAGTTAGACTTAATAAACAGCATATACTTGCTGATATAATTGTGGAAGTAGTCTATATTTCTATTTGGCATCATTATTAATTTGGAGAAAGTTAAAGGCTGTTCCACTCTGAAGACTTGTGTCAAGTCTACCCCTAGATATGTATAATAACAAAGGTAGAAAAAAATAGAATCATACTATCTTATTAAAAAAGAACAACCAAACCCAAACAAAAAGTGAATGCTGTTCCTTAATATTGTAAATATGTCAAGATCCTGCTTTACAGAATGAGGTTGAAGGGTTGAAGTGCAGCACTCAAGATCCAGACAGTAGATAGGTTTATGTTTGAAATTCTGTGGATGACTTGCATCTAAAGTTATTAAATGCTCAGCTAAGGAGAAATTTATAACATTACATGTATATTAGTCTTTGAAAACTGAGGAAAGTGAAGGTGTAGGAAGGCACAGTATTTGAAAGGGGTAGGAGATAAACGATATACATCCATTTAAAATCAGCTCTTTTGATAGTAATTCGGGGGGGGGGTAGGAGTAATGGAATGGACTGTACAAAAAATAATGAAAAATCAATGCTTTTGATTATAAGCTAGATTGCTAAAGTTCTTTAAAACTCAAAATTGCTTTGATGCCCACAGGAAAGTGTAAAAGCAAAGAGATACAGCTCAATAATGAGTTTAAGATGGTGAATCATCATCTGGGAATTACTAGTGCCAGGGATAGTGGAGATGATGGAATCCATTCCCACTGGCTTTTCATGGAGGTTCACCTTGGCTGAGTCTTTCTCGTTTGCTAAGCAGAAACTGCAGCAAGTAGATGGACAAGGAGGGGAAATTGTGAAAGAAAAGAAATTGTGAAAGAAAAGGCCATGACATGATTGAGAAGTCCACTTTGTACTAAGCTCCCCAACAGGTAAAAAAAAATGGAGCTCTTATCTGATCAGTGAGATCAGATATGGGTGAGATTTGTGCCAAGAGATATTTGGAGCGTTTTTAGTGGCCAAGAAGGAGGTAAACTTTTACAATAATTCTGCTCAGAGAGGATTTCTCTAGCCCAGTTGGTCCAACCACTGTCTCCTGAATACATACTTCATGAAATCACAGAAAAAAAAAAACAAACCCACCCAAACAAGCTAATTCAAATATTAATTACAATGAGTACAAATGGCATTCAGTAGCAGCAGGGAGGTTCTATTTTCTTGATAAGCCAGCCAGTGTTACTAGAGTAATATCTCTAATTTAGATTTCCACCCTCTGAAATGATGTTGAAAAGTGGCCCATATGAGGGTGAGCCTGGAGAACCAGACATCTAAAATTCAGAGTGTGCCGTAAGTTTTAAGAAATCAAAGCTATGTCATTTAGTTTACAGATGATCATAAAGTAACTATTTCATGTTCTATAAATATGAACTATAAAATATGAACATACAACCCATTTCTGACAATATGATGATTTGAAATTTAGAAGAAGAAGATACAAAAATTCATTGGATAGATATTGAAACAAGTCCTTTTGTAAGAGATTAACTGTGGAAAAAAGTAAATAAGGAATTCATTCATGGAAATTAAAGTTTTCCATCACTCCAGTCTAACAGAACACTTTCCTTAATAAGGTATGATATTCTTCACTGTGCAGTGTTTACTTAGTGGTACTCTTATATGAGTGTCAAAAATGACATTAAATTTAATGATTATAATGTTAAAAGCTTGACAAAATCTGAAATACCAGTTCCAAGGGAAATGTCAGGTACAGATGTGATTTTCATCCAGCATCAGAAAAGACACATGAAAATAAGAACTTTGAGGATTTTATTTTATGGGGCAATCAAAATGTTACCTTTAGTTAGAAGTAACGAAAGGGCAGCAATTAGAAGAACTCCTGTCATTTTCAAGAATCAGAATTTTTTTTTTTAATTATTGCTTTTCCTCTTTTATAAAACTGAACTGCCAAAATACCTATTTTTTCAATGTGTGTGTGACATTTTACAGTGTGGCATTTTCAGCTTTTGTTTAGCCTGTTCTGGATATCAGTAATAAAGTTTTGGGCTTAGATTTGACTGTAGCTTTAAATATT
>JANHFX010021467.1:8855-22496 GCA_027560015.1 Chloroceryle amazona | reverse complement strand
TCTTCTCTTCTCTTCTCTTCTCTTCTCTTCTCTTCTCCTCTCCTCTCCTCTCCTCTCCTCTCCTCTCCTCTCCTCTTTCTCATGCTATGCTATGCTATTCTTGGTATTTCACTGATGTGCTGTTGTTTCTTAACTTTTTTTAAGTCAATTTCTGGATGCTTACAATAAATAACATTTTGATATATAGTATATGAAGAAACTAAATAGAGTTGCATGAATTCTCACAGAAACCAAGAGCATACTAGTTTCCCTTGAAAAGTACAACCAGCTCTCCTGAGTTGTTTCAAATGGTTTCAATAAAGTTCATTTTATTCAGATTCTTTTTCTCTTTTGATAATTTTAATTTCTAATATCCCATGAAAGTGGAAATCTAACTTATCTGAAGGACTAAAATAGCTGTATGCTATTACAAGTACAGAATTATTTTTCTGTGTTGATTACACATAGAATCTTAGAATCATGGAATTGACAGAGTTGGAAGGGACCTTAAAGATCATCTAGTTCCAACCCCTCTGCCAATGGCAGGGACACCTCCCACTAGATCAGGTTGCTCAGAGCCCCATCCAGCCTGGTCTTAAAAATCTCCAAGGATGGGGCTTCCACCACCTCTCTGGGCAACCTATTCCAGTGTCTCACCACCCTCATGGTGAAGAACTTCTTCCTAATGTATAACCTGAATCAATCTATCTCTAGTTTTAATCCATTTTCTCTAGTCCTGTCACTGCCCAACAGCCTAAAAAGTCCCTCCCCAGCTTTCTTTTAGGCCCCTTAACATACTGGATGGCCACAATAAGGTCTCCCCAGAGCCTTCTCTTCCCCAGAGTGAACAACCCCAACTCTCTCAGGCTGTCCTCATAGGAGAGGTGCTCCAGCCCGCTAATCATCCTTGTGGCCCTTCTCTGGACACATTCCAACACATCCATGTCCTTCTTGTAGTAGGGGTTTCAGAACTGAATGCAATACTTCAGGTGAGTTCTCATGAGAGTGGAGTAGAGGGGGAGAATCACCTCCCTCAACCTGCTGGCCAGGCTTCTCTTGATGCAGCCCAGGATACGATTGGCTTTCTGGGCTGCAAGAGCACACTGATGGCTCATGTTGAGCTTCTTGTCCACCAGTACCCCCAAGTCCTTTTCTTCAGGGCTGCTCTTGAGCTGGTCACTGCACAGCCTATATTGGTGCTTGGGATTGCTCTGACCCAGATGGAAGACCTTGCATTTGGCCTTGTTGAACTTCATGAGGTTGGCTTGGGCCCACCTCTCCAGTCTATCAAGGTCCCTCTGGATGGCATCCCTTCCCTCCAGTGTATCAGCCGCCCCACACAGCTTGGTGTCGTCAGCAAACTTGCTGAGGGTACACTCAATGCCACTGTCCATGTCACTGATGAAGATGTTAAACAAGACTGATCCCAGTGCTGATCCTTGAGGGACTCCACTTGTCACTGGTCTCCACTTGGATACGGACCCGTTGACAGCTGCTCTTTGGGAGCAGCCATCAAGCTGGTTGGTTCTTTATCCACTGAATTGTCCATCCATCAAACCCATAATTCACCAGCTTGGAGACCACGATGTCATGCGGGACAGTGTCAAAGGCTTTGCTTAGGTCCAGGTAAATGACATCAGTTGCTCTTCCCCTGTCTATTGATGTTGTGACCTTCTCATAGAATGCCACCAAGTTAATCAGGCATGATTTGCCCTTGGTGAAGCCATGTTGGTTGTAGCCAATCACTCCATTGTTATTCATCTGCCTCAGTAGTGCCTCCAGGAGGATCCACTCCATGATCTTACCAGGCACAGAAGTGAGACTGACTGGCCTATAGTTTCCAGGTTCATCTGCCTTTCCCTTTTTGAATATGGTGGTTATATTTCCCCTTTTCCAGTTAGTGGGGACTTCACCAGACTGACATGACTTCTGGAATATAATAGACAGTGGTTTAGCAACCTCATTTGCCAGTTCCCTCAGCACCTGTGGGTTTATCCTATCAGGTCCCATGGACTTGTGCACTTTCAGGTTTATCAGATGGTCACAAACCTGACCTTCACCTGCAATGGGCAGTTCTTTCATCCAACCCCTACCATTATCTTCTGTGACTGTGGGGGTGTGATTGGAGTCCTTGCCAGTGAAGACTGAGGGAAAGAAGTCATTGAGAACCTCACCCTTCTCAGTATCACTTGCTACTAGTTCTCCTGTATCCCATATCTTTTCATATAATCAGGTTATAATCATTGATTCCTGCTTGTCCACCTACTCTAACAGTCCCTCCTCACAGGTAGTTTTTTCTAGTTCTGTCAATTAATCATTCAAACACTTATTATATTTGCAGTTTGTGTACAGAATATTGCAATAGTCCTGGTTACATATTTGGGAGTTTATTTCTAAATCACTCCTCAAGATATATAAGCAGTTAAGCCTAGTAAAAATGTATATCCATGTATTATTTTCATTAAACATTTCACAACTATTTGAATATAAAACCCAATTAAAGGAAAAATCAAAAGATTTCTGTTACTTTATGCATATTCATGGAAAAATGTTCTTATTCTAAAATCATATTGAAATCGGTGGTATTCTAATTCCTCTCATTGCAAGTTGAACAGTAGATGTTTCTACCACACTATACATCATTATAACCAATAATCCTTTTAAATTCAGTACCTAAAAGCCTCACAATAGTAAATATATTTATTTTCATTTGTATTATTTATTTTGCAGGAAAATCTGCATTACTACCTTTCCCTTTATAGAATGAACCAGACAGCTTAAAGCACGGGAAATCAATGATCGTGTCAAAGACTGAAGCCTGGATTTCCGTACACTGGGGCAAGCATCCTAAACACACGACATTTCTTCATTCAGGAGTTAGTACCTGGAGCAGTGAGGCAAGTTAGTTTTGTATGCATGTTTTTATTTTCAGGAAGTTTTTTTGGATGATCTGAAAAGTTTCCTTCTGTAGAGACTCCCTTTTCTTAACTCCACATCATTTTACTTTCCTAATCCAACTGTATTTTTTTAATTTTTTTGGTCCTTTGTATGTGCTGTTTTATTCTCAGCTCCATCTGCTGATCGTTGGTAGGTATCCACCTTGGCCTATGTGTGCCATGGAAAGAGCCTGCCCATACTCTTCTACTTAAAAAAAACCAAACAAACAACAAACCAGCACCCACAAAAAAGAACCAAAAACCCAAATACAACCAAAACAAATACATAAATAAATAAATAAACCACACACAAACAAAATAGAAAAAAAAAAGGAAAAAACAAACAAACAAACAAAAACCCCAACCCAACCAGCCAGCCAACCAAAGAAAGAAACACCAAAGCCATAATAGAAAATCAGAGTTCTAACAAAATATTCATAGCGGGTACTAGATTTCTAGTACTAGGTCAATTATATCATAAAAAGAGGGAAAACATCACTGGCCTGTTTGGTCAATCAATATTGACAGCAGAAGACACTGAAAGAATAAATAGGCAAACTTAACTGGACTGCTGTAAGAAAGATAAAAATCCACACTAGTCCTGCGCTGTTCTTACAGAGTGATTCAATCAAGACTTGGCTCACATCAAACAAATTCAATTAATGAAATCTAACTAGAAATAAATCTGACAACATGTTTCATTTGAATTAGTTGATTGGGAAATAATAAATTATCACAACTAGAATATTTGTACTTTCAAATAACATCAAATCAATCATTCCTCATACAAATTTGGCAGATTTTGCAAAGTATAGATACGCTTGCAATGAGGAATATCATTATGGCTGTTTATGTTAGAACAGTTTTTAAGGGGAACTGATTTCTTGTTCTTCATCTGTATGTCAAACATATATTTGATATACAGATTATTTTTTATTATTATTATATACAAATATATATTTGACATACTTTTTTTTTTTGGTCAGGTGACAGATATGTTTGGGATTGACAAATGCAAGTATTTCCTTAGAATCTGCCAACTTTGAAATTCTATTTATTAGGTATCTTCTATGGAGCTCTTAAGAAGCCAGTTGCCTAGGCTCATTTTAAATTGGAGTCATGCAGTAAACTACACTACAAATCGATTATTGAATTATTTCACAAAATTATTATCTCAGTTTTTTACATGGAACTATGTAGAAAAATGAACCTGATTGTGTTCACTGCAAATATGATTGGCTTTTTGCTACACTTTATACAGTGCCATGTTTATATCTCTACAGAATACTTGCAAACTGCATCACAGTTGAAACAGTATGTATTTTAAATTATTTTAATATGCTACTAATGGAGTATATTGTGAATATACTTTAATAGTATTAAATATTTCTTATTTAAGTAGTTGTAGAGAATGTAGGGTAGTGTCAAGTAGAAGGAGCCAGTCTTTTTTCAGTGGTGCCTTGTGATAGGATGAGGGGCCATAGTCACAATCTACAACACAAGAAGTTCCACCTCAACATGAGGTAAAAATTCCTTACTGTCAGGGTGACAGAGCCCTGGAACAGTCTGCCAGAGAGGTTATGGAGTCTCCTTCTCTAAAGACTTTTAAAACCCGCCTGGACATGTTCCTCTGTGGCTTTCCATGGGTGATCCTTCTCTGGCAGTGGGATTGGACTCAGTGATCTCCCGAGGTCCCTTCTAACCCCTACTGTTCTATGATTCTATAAGCACTGTAGAAAATAATATGTGAGATGTGACAACATCTGGAGCAAGAACATTATGGAACAAAGAAAGGAGGGAGGAGTTAACTTTCCTGTCAAACAATGATTAACGAATTTGCTGCAATCATTTAAATTGATCCAAGATTTATGGTTGCAGAAAGATGAGCATAGCTGTCAGATAAAGTCAGTGATAGTACCACTATGTGAAGAACAGCACTGATGTTCAGCACTGGCACTGTAGTAGTGCCACAGGAACCATGATCCAACCACAACTGGCCATCAGATATTTTTGCAAGAGGAGATATCCCAAGATATTTCTACCTATTCCTGTTATACCTCTTAGAGCAATCTCTTCATATCTGGAGCCTGTCCTTTCTTCCCAGGTTAACAAACACTCTGTGGCATGGAAACCTACCTGAGCTTACAGGATATTGACAATTACAATTATTTCTAACCTAACACAAATATTTAAATACTGATGCAAATTTTCCTTCAGTATTGCTCAGCAGTATGTCGTACGGCTCAAAACAGAAAACAGCATGGAAAGCTTTCTTTTCAGCCCAATTCAGTCTGTTTTGATGATGGCTTATGGTGAGGCCTCTAAACATAGTTGTCTCAGGATCAGCACACATTTCCTACCACAGAGATCACTCCCAGCAGTGATCCTTAGTTAACCTACAGACAGATGTTAGTGCCAGGCTATCAAATGCCAAGGCAGAGTCGGAGATAAGTAAGAATTGAATACAAAGCAACTTCTTCATGTCCTCCAGGGTAAAGCTTGCTTATCCCAAGGCATAATGCATTTTATGTAGTGTCTATTTCTCTTGTGAAAAACAAAATGTAAGAGGAAAAGAGTTACCAATGGTATTGCTTAATGTACAGGCACCGCAGCAGTAGAAGGTTGCCCAGCAACAGTAAGTAGCACAATTTGATTGAGGTAAGGCTAAATGGAAAGATGAGTCAGAGGCATATTGAAATGAGCCAGAGAAGGCTACATTCTCAGTGAACTTTGATTAAAAACAAAGAAGAGCAGCCCAAACAACTGCCTCTTGCCTTTAACTCATAAGACTTAATTGGATATGTGCTTCTTGTGAGGAGATTGAGTAAAAGGCAAGTACACAGTGTTTTCAAGTTACACTGCCAGGTTGGAGCTTGTGTTCTTGTGCAATCTTCAAGAAAATATTAGTGCTCGGAGATACATCTCAATTATAACAACACTTCTCCCAGTAGCAACCACAGCACAATGAACCTTTCCATGCTGCTGCTACAATGTGCTTAAAAACTGTCCTTTTGGAAAAACAGAAAAGAAGAAAGAACCATTATTTTTCCAAATCTGTTAGATCTGTCATGCAATGGCCAAGCAGCCACCAGTTATGACTACTGTTCTATAAAAAGGGAACCTAACCTTCATACACTGAAATGCAATTTTCTTGTTCTGACCTTCATTCTGTCATGGAAGGAAACTCATCCCAAAGTAGCAAAGTGACTGTAGTTCCCCATAAAGGGAATATTTTTTAGTTTCCATAGAAAATTACCATTGTGTTTGTTGTCACTAATGAATAGGAAACATGGAAATCCTTCTATTCAGAACGTCTTACTGAAAGCCTACATATTGTACATGACATGAATAGAATAGAAAAGATTGAATAGGCACAAGGCAGTAAGACTAACTACAGAAATATTATTTTGTCTCAAATGAACTGAAATTTAGCGGAGATACTGAGAAAGAATGCCTGAGGTAAAATAAAGTGAAAAAAGACAGTAAGGAATGGAAAGGTTAAGGAAAAGAACCCAATGCCAGCAAAATATTTTCATATTGCATTTCTAGAAAAAATATTTTGAAGTGTCAGGAAGAAGCACATCAGAGCATCAAGCAAATAATGCAAGACAGGAAAAAAAGTAGATGCTCCAGTACTACTTGCAAGCAAAGCAGATTTGGAATCACTTCTGCACAGGAAGAAAGTATAAGGGAAAAACAGTGGTAGTGGAGTAGTACAGAGCTGTTATTACAACTGATGTGTCTCCTCCTTACCTGCCTCCCAAGTATTCTTTCTATCCAGTAAAAACAGTGCCTATGTGTAGTTATAAACCTTTAACATAGACATTGTTATAATCATGCAAATGCTACTGAAATTATCCTTCAAGAACATCTACAATTTTAATCTGAAATCTACGAATTTAATCTGAAATAGACTGTAATTATTTTATTTTCTGAGTTAGCCTCTGACAATGCATACAGTGTAATTTC
Organism: Chloroceryle amazona; assembly: GCA_027560015.1. Classification (NCBI taxonomy): domain Eukaryota; kingdom Metazoa; phylum Chordata; class Aves; order Coraciiformes; family Cerylidae; genus Chloroceryle; species Chloroceryle amazona. Next base: position 15,612 of record JANHFX010021467.1, on the reverse strand, counting down.
CAATGGGAAATGTCTTATTTTGGAAGCAACAAAACTGCTCAATCCAGAGCTCTATATCATGAATCTGGCAGACCAAAAGTATGCCCCAAGAACTTATAATAGTTTAGGCAGTTGAAATGATTTACAGGTTCCTGTAACTGTAAGCAGCGCACTTGCTTAGTTTATCATAGAAGAAGCAAGTAGTACTACTCCTGTGCTTATTTTGCTAGGTAGGGTGTATTATGATAAATTCACCTGAGTCCGAATGGCCTATGGACAAAATAATAACATTACTTTCCAGCTACACAATGTGTCAGAGTTCAGAATGTAATAAAATATGCTCAGAAATTGAGTTTTAGGTCAGTACTGAGGTAGAAGATACTTTTATTAAAAGGTCTTTTTCACATAGAAAGTGTGTTTGTCAGCCTGTGTGTCTATGTGTGTGTGTAAAGGTGCCTCTGTACATATATATAAATATACACACACAGATACTATACAAGCACATGAAATGTATAAAAAAATTACCCCATGTTCTATTTTTTCCTTATTTCTGCTTCAGCTACTTCAGTCTGGTAACGGTAAGGAACATGGGCCAATATATTTATGGAGGAGGTGATAGTAGGCAGCAGTATTTGACATTGCAACTTCACTGTATCTGCAATTGCGTTAAACTCTGTGTATAATGTTTTCTCATGTACAACAATGGCAACATGAAAAATATTTCTCCAGATGTAAACAGCCTTATGAGAGACAAAATATAATATTTGCTTGTGCTTGATATCTTGTTATCCTCTTGAGATCATTAAAGGCACTTGCTGACAATTCAGCTTCCCACCACTTGGTCAATATAAAAACATTTTCTCTTTCCATTATTCAAAAATGGTTTTCATTGTTAAATCCAGAGAAAGCAATTTCCACAGACATCTGTCAATATCACAAATGTATTTTTTCCCTACCCCAGATCTCTATTTCTTTTCTTATTATTAATATTAGTATTAGTAAGTATTGGCATTGATATTGGTATTGGTATCATGCTGAAGCTCATTATCAAGCATTGTTATGGTGGGACATGCCCCAGTATGACAAATCTTCATCCAGATCCTAAAGTGTCTTTTTGCTGAGGTTAGACTATAATTTGTCATATGGTTACTTTTCCTGCTACGAAATATTCCATCCTTTTTCAGCAAGGTAATATTGGAGTGCAGGTGGACTACAGAAATTCCATTTATTGAGATGGGTTTTGTTCCTTTGAAAGTACCTAATATGATCGTGGTTGTATTGAATTTTATTGTCGATATAAAACTTGCTCAAACCCACAGATAAAATGCACATAATATAATAAACTTGCTTCAATGTTCCATCTTGTTCTAGTATTCAGTGTGTTCTTTTTTAATCTTTGTTAGAGATATGGGAAAAGAAAATAACAAAATCAGTATGCTAGTCACGGTAGACAGTTCCCTTCAAATATATTAAACTCTTTGAATAAAGACTAAAGAAGATAGCAGGCCTTGTTAAAGAACAAATATATTTTTTTATATATTATTATAGAGTTACAAGGAATTCTAATGCAATAATGAGGAAGCTGAGATGAACTGGTGCATAGGGTTGTAAATAGTCAACTATAGTAGTGCTTTCTATTTAATGAGCACTTTAAAAGGATGAGAAAACTTGGCCAACCACGTTCTGGACTTGGTTAAGAAATACCAACAGAAAATAGCATGTTTTAAAAAAAACACCTTTGCAAGTTTCACTCTAAAGAGACAGAGCACATACGTTCAAGTTATAGCAACCAAAAAAGAAAATGAAAATCATTTTGGGGGTCTTTTCTATTTTTGAGGTACTGTCATCAATATTAAGTGTGATCTGTTTAGTAGATCTCAGAAGTGTTTAAGTTAAAAAACTCCCCCATTCTTCCTAGCCCTTAAATGATAATGATTCAAGAGATCCCACACAGTCACTTTCAGTAGACCAAAATTACTTAAGTGGGAGAAAAGATCTTAATGGGTGTGAGTGACATCGTTTCTTAGCAATTTTAAGACACACTAAAATTTGGTCATAGTGTTATTAGTTATATTAGTTATGATTTGAGGTACCTGTCCAAGAGGAAATACTCGTATTACAGATGGCTTTAGAGATTCATATATATAAAAATTATTAAAATGTTATAAAATCAGAAAAAAGAAATCTAATATTTCCAGCAATAAATACATCCATTCCCATAAAAAAAAATCATCTTAAATGTTCTGCATCACTGGTTTCAGAGGTAACATTTCAAGAGGTTGACAAGGCAGGTGTGTTCAGAAAGGTGGAGAATATGTTTGTAAGTGTGATCACACCTTTTAGCAGGGACATTTAAATATAACATGCAAACTGTATACAGTGCAGACATTTTACAGAACATCCTGACAACTGCAAAATCTTTCCAAAAAGATAAAAAGTCTCTAGTGGCTTCAGGCAGATGCTTAGTTACAGAGTCACAGAAATGAGTGTTTAATTTAGGTTACATGGTACATAATACTTTTATTATTAATATGACATTCACTCCTACTCTTTCAATTTAAAAAGAAAACACTTTCAACATGGCATATTATTTATCCAGAAGAAAATTATCTAGGAGAGTAAAGCTTAACTACATATTACTTATTTGAAAATTTGAAAAATGAAAAGTTCTTTGGAATTAGAAGAAATATTTTAATGGAAACTATATTTGGAAAAATTAGTCTGGAAACCGCAAATTGGTTTAAGTTGTAACTCTGCTTAATAGTTAGGGTACAAGGTATAGGTATGCGCATTCATTTCCACCCTGGGGTGGAAAAGACCTCTGTTTAGAGGACTAGTAAAGAAAATATGCAATTAAAACTTCAATATGCTTAATATTTCCTGGCTCAAGTTACATATCCTGGTGAAAAATAATTAAATCTTCACTTCCCTCAAATACACACTCTGCGTTTCAGAAATCTTTCATCAAATGTTTATAAGGAAGCACAATTCACTATTTTCAAATGATGTATCAAAGAAAATTCTCACCCATGAGGATCTGATAAAATGCTCACTTAACCTACTTATAATTTATTACACTTTAGATACAATTTGTCAGCATAGGTCATATCTTTTAGTTGCTGTTTTGATTGAGTGACTGAAATTTCCCAGAAGAAAATAATGGATGGCAAACAGGAAATAATAAATTCTGTTGCTCAAGCAGATATTACCTTGTATGAATATAAATTACAGTGTCCCATAAAGAAAAAATGCATAAGAAAAAACTCAAGCAGCTCAGCTAGTATATAAGGCTTAGGCCTTCTGAGGATAACATTCCTGAAATATTTGTATAGGCAAGGGTTTGAGTGATTGGTAGCAGTTCATGATTAAGGAGGCCACGTATTAAAAATAACTATTCACCTAACATTTTAGTTATATTTTCCCCCAGTTTTCAAACAGCTTTACTGTTAATGAAGAGTTTGGAAAAGGAGGTACAATTTTGAAATGTGAATGACTAAATTGGTTAAACCTTTATTCATCACAAATACAGTCTGTCTGTTTCTACTCATCATTACTTGCTGCTGTATAACTGTGTGCTCTACATCTTTTATGTATTGAGCTGTCAGCTAAGCAGGAGACGGTTTGAAAATACATTTGTGAACATTTGGATGAGAATCATATGAGATGACCATTTTAGTGTTTTTATCCCTGTTTCTACTGCCAAAAAAGATTCTTATACCAGACAGGAAGTACATCGAAAGCCCTTGGCAAAACACAATGTGTTATAAACTTAAGATGAGATGCCATGTCCTATGAACTCTTGCTAAATAACTGTTTCTAGGGATTTTTTTGTATATATATGTATGTAGCTATATAAATACATATATATGCACATGTATACAGAGACATATATATGCTTATACACACCTCCATGGAAATATACAATTTAAAAGAACGTAAATAATAAAGTTCATTAAAAGTTTTAAATTTATCCTATCCATACTTTCAGAAAAGTGAGATGCAAATGCTTATCATCCAGAAAGCAAGAGCAATGAATAACTGTGAATGTTTAAGTCTGTTAGACTATGTACGCTTACTTTTTAGTCAAATCAGTGTTCCTAACAAAAGAACAAACTTCAACTTTGCTACTAAATTCATGTTCTGTTTACACCTTTACATTTCTTTTAAATATTCTTTTAGTTCTATTAGCTAGAAAAAATAAAATATATGGATTGCAAAGTAAAGAGTTTTGCTGTTATGCTTATTACAAAATAAATCATTGAAATTTCTTCCTGTATTATCCTGGTATTCACTGTATCTTTAAGTAGATTATTAGGTATAACAGAAGAAAAGTAAGTTTCCATGTCCTCTTAAGTCTAGTTTTCTCTACTAGCAATGCCAGCACATCTCGCAATAAGCTATTTACAATGAAGGCATCTTTGTTGATAAAAATGGGCAATAAGTTTAATATAGGCCAACAAGAAATAGCAATCTGTGAACAATATAAACTTTATTCTAATTAAATTGACAGGTAAAGCTTCCACCTCTCTTTACAAAACTCAAAAGAAAATAATGTAAAAATACATGTCTCAATTTAAAAGAATCTTGAATTAAGGAAACACTGCTTAGCTATATACTTCTGTGTTACAGAGTGCAAATTATGTTTGCTATATATGGATGTATTAACAGCTTGATCAATACTCAGTACACTGGACTGGAGTTTTCATAAGTGATTTCAAAGACATTTCCATTAAACCTTTAGAACACATGAACATATTTGCGTACGATTATTGACAAAAACTGGTAGTAAGATTTTGAAATTTAAAGCAATTCCCAGGGGTTGCCTAGGGGTGAGGAGATAAGTAACAAACTAATGTTGACCTCACAATTGTGATTCCTTTGTTCAAAGGTTCTTAATTTGTATTTTCACCATGGTCAATATTCAACAGACCTTCACTGTCAAGATGGCAATCCCGAGAGCTTCCACACAGAAGTCCAGACAATCTTCTGAAGTCAGAACTTCATGATACAGGTTACAGGTTTCAGGTTGCAGGAAATGGTCCTTGAAAATTACATTACCAGTCAGGAAGAAGAAATAGAAGAAACAGTCAAGCATAAATCAGCAGATACTTTGTAGCAATATGAAAAAATATTAGAGAGTCTGCTACAGAGCAGACTTAACTCTTCCACTCTGAGTCTCAAAATTTTTAATTCTTGGACCTACAACTCCAGAACCAAACCTATAATGTTCTTTCTTATGTGCAAGAGGAATGGAATAATTTTACATTGCCTAAACTAGCAAGGCCTTTTTTCTTTCTTTCTCCCTGCCGCCCTTAGTCCATTAAAGTTAAAAATGAACCAACTCACAGGCCTTCACTTCACAAACTGTCATGGTGGCTGTGCACACTTTTCCTGCTTTTCCTTGTTGTATTTACTTTACTATCCATCTCTGTATAAATGCTATGCTATTACATCAAAGCAGGAGACTTTATATTTTGGACTAAGAGGGTATTTTTTTTTTCCTAGTTTAGTCTGTTTCCTATGTTTCAATAACATTTATTAGCAAAGCCTGAACAGGATTTGCAGTTATTTAGAACATTTTTTCAGTTCTTGTCACAGGGCAATATCTGTTTATGTTTCTTGATAATATCCCACAATATATAGCCAGTACAATTCTGAGAAATTATTAAGAAATACCAAATAAGGAGACAGTACAACAAAGAAATGAGAAATGAGGAAAATCTTGGGTTTATCATTGCAAAAGTTTAAGAAAGAGGTGCATAATGAACAAAGCAACATTATTCCCAGAGAGGGTATAACTACACTAACTCAATGTTTTGCTTTTTCTGTGAAGTTCAATAATGAAGAGAATTATATGCTTTATAAGTGACAAAATGTGGGAGTCTGAAGTCACTCTACTCTCCATGTAATATAATTTCTAAATATGAAATTCTCATTCTCTTTTGCCTACCCCATAAAAACTCCAGATAAAGATTTTGCCTCAGTTAGAGAAAGATTTAGGAGTCTTAACTATCAGAGAGATAAAGAAGATGACCACCCCAGGGAGGATATTAATTTTGGTTTTATTAATTTTGCCCCAAAGAATTAAATTTAATTTGTTCCTGTGTTCTTCATCACTTCTTATTGAAGCTACAATGAAGGGTCAAGATTTAATGTCATCAAATCTTCGGGTTTATTAGAACAGTTATCCCAGATATTGGATTATATTAACTAGGCATTGGAAATTCTACTCTGAAATGTTAAATGTGGGAAGCTAAAACTACAGCCACAGGATGAAGCTTGAATAACGCATACCCCTGTAAAGGCAGACTTGTTTTGTGTAGCATATTTGTTGACTTCTGCATCTTGGTCTACTTTTAGATATGGTGAATGAAGAGGTTCCTCTTCCATGACAGCAGCAGTGACATTGTTTGGAGACTATCAAAGTTTTATTTTGGCTTTAATTCAATAAAGTACCAAAGAGCCAGGCTTAACTTAGTGCATTGTTTAACATAACTTTAAATTGTGTTTCATTCAACAACCTTTGGGAAGATTTAAGCACTTTTTCATATTAAGAAAGGAATTTTCTATATGCTTAAGTACTTTGTTAAAATAGAAATTGCTTTGGTCTGATAAAACAAACTACTAAGGTCTATTTGTTATCAGAATATGCTGGTAATATTATGAGGAGAATAACATTACAGAAAGTATCAATATCTACCACGCAACTATATATGGTGTCATATTATTTGTAACATTTGATATAATCTGAGTATAGAGTGATAGAATGTATTAAAGA
>JANHFX010021465.1:0-32925 GCA_027560015.1 Chloroceryle amazona | reverse complement strand
ACATAAAATATTTAAATTATAACATAAAAAAAAAGCTGAAAGAAGCATTTCAATTACTTTCATAAACCCAACTCCCAACGAGGAAGTCTCATTCCCTTTCCCCGCCACCCTCCCCCCCCCCCCCCCCAAACTTATAATAAACCACAAACCAAACAAAACCCACAAATAAACCACCAACACAAAACAAAAAACCAAACTACTCCTCCAAAGAAAACCTCTAACAGCCTTGGTTATCTTGGGTTCCCCGTGCTTTTACAAGTAATGTACTTCTGTTAAAATATGTTGGAGCAGCTAGGTTTATTTATAGCCTGGGTGTATATTTTGTCTTCACTTAGGTTGTATGTAAATAAAACATGATCTGTAGAAGAATCAGCAGTCCCTGTTGTGTCAGGAGACCTTTCTCTCCTCTTCTTTGATCCTTTACGCTCTCCAATTTAATTATAAAACTGGATTTTGTCTTAGTTTGGATTGCTATTGGTATAGGATGCATTGCAGAGTTTTAGATGACTTCGGGGATATATCTTATTCTCAGACATATTTAGATTTGCTAAAGAGAGAAACCTGTTTGGAGAAAAAATCTCTTAAAGTATATCTTTGACAGAGGCAGTCTGGTGTGTTAAACATATGTTCTGATTACTCTGCCTAGATAAGTCCTTTCCTTTTGCTTTTCTAAGTGTTGATATATCCTCCATCATTGTGTTACTGTACTACTTTTATACATTTTGAATATGTTTTGAGAGGTGACCAGAAGGCAACTTGTTGCTTCCAGTAGCAGACGTGACTTTTTGCTTTTAGTGTGAATTTCTGCAGAATTTGCTAGGAACGCTATGGCAGTAAGTGTCTGTAAAAAGTGTTTGTATTGGCATACTTGAAACTTCAGCTAGTCAAATATTAAGTCCACAGTTATGCGGAGAGAAATGAACTATCCAAAGTCCTTTTTATGTTCCTTAGTTGTCAACAACTGTAAGATATTAAAAATCAGCAATAGCCTGGTTTACAATAAATACAGCATTCAGAATTGCAAGAGAAAGCAAAGAGAGCACAATAGGTGTTTAAGTAGCTTCCAGCTTCTTCTAGACATGAATGAGTCAGTTTTCCTCATAAAAAGGTTTTAGGACACAATAGCTATACAGTGGTTTTTCTCAGTCTTTGCACAGTGCATCCATCCCAACAAAGAGGGAAAAAAGCTCTGCACCTATTTTAATTAAATTAAAATAAAATCTTAGTTGATGGTTGGACTTTGAGAGAAAACTATTTTAGGATTTTTATTGCTCTACTTTCTATTTAGGAACCAGACCAAAACTGAATCTAGAGTATTTCCTTTTTTAACTCATTTGTGACCATATGTAATCCAGTTCCTATGGATTTATTTTCTTTCTTCCCTTCCAGGAGTCTGGAAAATAAACATGATGCCTTTTTAAAAAGTGAATATAAATTTTGAAGAGAAAAAAAAACAACTGATTTTATGCTTATACTCCTGTCTGCAAGGGATGTTCACAGCTAGCAGGGAGTTTGCCATCTCAATGTAGTGACATTACTGAGTATAAATGTTTGATAATCTTGTATCCAAGAAAATAAATATTTTAAAGCAATTGACAGAAGAAAGCTGATGATTGCATATGCAGTGGTTTTCCCACTATAGAACCAGCAGGGGTCACTAGAATACTATTTTAATATTTTTTTCTGCACTTTGTGTAAATATCATGTTTTCATTTTATAGTTTCACAGGATGGACAGATGATTTCAGTACTGAATGCTGAATTTAATTGACAGCTTTACTATTTCCTTTTCAATGTTAACACAGTTTCATATTGATTCCTGTGGGTAATAAAGTCATTCTCATAAAAATTGTGTTTTTAAAAATCTGTTTTTATTGCATATGAGTTTAATGTTGATGAAAGATGATAGATCATCAGCCCAGGAGACTGAAATCCTCTTGTTACTGTGGGTAGGAAACAGAACAGGCAGCAGTGCTAGCAGTTTTCTCATGCAGTGTAACTGCTGCCTTCTGAGACATTACCTTCAGGGACTTCGGTCCCTATGCTCGGTCCCTTGATTTTATTTGCTAAGTGCATATCAAGGAATGCAGTGATCCAGTCTTATGATTTTGACTCTTGTCTGTCAATAATTGAACAGAGCACATAGGCTGTTGAATGCCAATTGGATGTGGTCTCCTAGAGGGAAATTCAGCTTCAGTGGAGAACCTAAGCATTCAGCCTAGCTCTAGGAATTTAGTGGTGTGGGTGTTTTGTTTTTGTTTGTTTTTTGGTTGTTTTTTTTTTTAAAAACCCAAACAAACCCCACTAAAGATTTTTCAAGGGCATTGTCTGTAATCTCAAAGACCTACAATTTGGGCAGCTTCTGTTGCAAATACTTGTCTAGTTAGAAAGCATAAGAGCAAAGTTGCGCTCTTCAAAATTCTTTCCAATACTATGTAATGGGAATGCTGCTTGTTAATTGACATCAAGGTGGGCATTGATTGGGAGCTATAACAAATTTCTAGATCTCTAATGATAACCAATTTTTACCTTTATTGTGCTTGGGTATTGAAACACATAGGATTTTTTGAATGCTGCTATGAAGTACTCTCAAATTGCATTTGAATAGTTGCCTTCTAGACTTATGACTGCTTCTTGGCTGCAGCAGTGAAAGGAAATAAGACAATGGAGAAGTGCTTTACCTAGTTCATCATATCATGGAATGGCTTTGGTTAGAAGGGATCTTAAAGATCATCTTGTTCTGATCCCCCTGCCATGAGCAGGGGCATTTTCCGCTAGACCAGACTGTCCAAAGCCCCATCAAGCCTGGCCTTGAACAGTTCCAGGGATGGAGCATCCACAACTTCCTGGGCAACCTATTCCAGTGTGTCACAACCCTCAGAAAGAAGAACTTCTTCCTTGTTTCTAATCCTAATCTACCCTCTGCCAGTTTGAGGCTCTAACCCCTCATCCTGTAACTCTGAGCCCTTAGAAAGAAGTACCTCCCCACTCTTCCTGCAGACACCCTTCAGATACTGGAGGTCTGCAATAAGGTCTCCCCAGAGGCCCCTTTTCTCCAAGCTGAGGAACCCAAACTCTCTCAGCATGTTCCTGTAGAAGAGGTGTTTCAGTTTTCTGATCATCTTTGTGGCCCTCCTTTGGACCCGCTACAAGTAGTCCATGTCCTTCTTGTGTTGGAGAATCCAGAGCAGGATGCAGTACTCCAGGTGGGTTCTTGAGACAGCAGAGTAGAGGGGGAGAATCACTTCCCTTGACCTGCTGGCCACACTACTTTTGATGCAGCCCAGGATGCCGTTGAGGCTTTCTGGGCTGTACTTGCACATTGCTGCCTGGTGTTGGTTGCCACCAATCACCTCCTCATTTTCCGTGTGCCATAGCAGACCCTTCAGGAGGATCTACTCCATGACCTCTGCAGACTCTGAGGTGAGATCGATAGGCCTCTAGTTCTCCGAATACTTTTCCTCTTGCCTTCCCAGAGTAAGGAAGTTCTTGGCTTTCTATGAATAGCCTCACATACCTAAGTTAAGAGGTATGTCACATGTGACAAATACATGGATGGTAGTACTTGCTTTTGCTAGCTTGTGCTGTTGGAGTTACTGCTGCAGTTTGCTTAGCACTGAAATGTCTTTTTAATGGTGCAGAACACCTATAGTCCGATTGCAGGCTGGGAAAAGGGAATAATTAAGGTGCAGAGTTAAGCTCCTTTCTGATTGCCTATCTCAGCTCTGTATTTTTCAGAATTTGCCCAACAATTTGGTTCCTTAACATATCTGAGGTACTTACCCAGTAGTCTGATATGTGTGGTACTTGAATTAATGATCCAGTGGAATTTAAACACTGGTATAGACCCTGCAATTTTGACTTCCTCTTACTTTTTATGCTCTATTTATTGCACATTGCAATCTGACAATTCGATTATTAAATTGATCGAGCGCTCCTTTGTGTACTGCCTTGCCAAATGTAAGAGGAATGTTTATGATATATAAAACTATGTGACTGTTTCTTTTATTTACTACTGCAGAGATCATAAGTATCATAAACATTTCATTTTCCCCTTCTAAATCAGGTAGTCCTGAAAAAGGAAATTACTATTTTTTTATCTCTTACCTAAATACAGGTGGTGATCTGTGCTAGGCTTATTCTAAAGCTGAGTACAACAGAGACTGATAGTATCAATTAAATTAAATGCTTACACAGATAATATTGATGTAGCATTTCTTTGACTTACAGCTAGTGATGAGTATGGAGGGCTCATGATTTTGTTCATGGCAGTGTTACCCCGTGATGGTGTTCTGGAAAAAAAATTTCTTGTGTATGTTCCTTTCTCTTCAAAAACCTACTGTAAACATCAGTATTTGAAATGTGCTAATGTTCTGCTGCAGCAGTTGGAGTCTCTGAATTTTAGTGTTTTTCTTTGGAAATGAAAGATACAATATGATAAATAATGATGGGGGATCAACTAGCTATAGAATATATTACAGAATGTAAAATTGCTGTATGATATGGATAAATAGCTTCCGTGGTTAAATAGATTTGAAAGGAAATTTAGGCTAAGTATTCTTAAGTACTGTTGTGTTTTGCAGGTGAAGCAGTGAATGCTGGAGATGCACTGTGTGAAATTGAAACAGACAAAGCGGTGGTTACCATGGAGTCAAGTGATGATGGCATATTGGCTAAAATACTGGTAGGGATTCTGCCTTTCTGAGCAGGATGGTACAACTTCCCTTCACACTGTTTTTCAGCATATTGCCTCAAACACTAGTATAGCTTGCTAAATTGCCTTCTACTCGGCTTTAAGATTTTTATTTTTTGAAAGATCATAATTGATACTTAAAAATTAATTTCTAAAATTTACCCTAATGTCCAAATCTGTGGAGTTCTCTTATTTATTCTGTGAAGGCTTAAACTGTCTGCTAGCCACTAGCACTTCCATTAAAAACACTGATGTTTTTTCTTGCAATGAATTTGCAAAATTGTTTGGTTAAGATAAAACTACTTGGTCAACTACATTTGTAGAAAACCTAGTTGGGCAGTGAAAATAGGGTCTAAATGGGATAAAAGGGTTCTGCAGCATAATATTCCTCAGGTTTAATGTGTATATGGATATCTAAAGAGCATCTTGCCTAGCTTAAACATCTTCTCTGTAAGCTAGTGTCTCTAAGAAAAGTTATGAATCACTTTGTAATGTTCAAACTGTAGGACACTAGAGAAATCTGCTTGAATCACTGTGCAGCTTCTTAGTGTTTTTTGGCAGGAGAGGTGTTAAAATTAATACTGGTGCTGTTGTTTTCTCTTAACTCCAGGAGTGACAGACACTTTGACTTACTTGATACACTGTATATCAAGTTTGGTTGTCCGAGGACTATTAATTTTGCTTGTATTTTTTTCTGTCAAAGGTTCCTTTGTGCCTTGTAGCATTGCTTAGTAACTTGGGTTTCCATTATTGTAGTGTTTGCATTTCTCTGGCTCCTTACCCTTGTGCACTACTCAGCTGCTTGGCCAACCAATTGCATCAAAGTGCTGTTGAACCTGGCATAAAATGAGCACCATTCAGCAGGCGTGGATGTTTGCCGTTCCCTGGGCACAGCAAGTGTTACCCTTTTCAAAAAGAAGTAATGAGCTACTGTTGTCGAGTTTTGGTCTCTTGTTCCCTTAGCTTCTGAATTTACAAGCTTGTGTTTTAAAAAGTAACACTGTTAGATACAAGGCAGATAACCTAAAGTATATCTACTCAGTATGTCCAGAAAAATCTTCAGATTCTGTTTGCAAAAATTAGGTACCTGCATATGTTTTCAGTGGCTATGTGACTTTATTCTTGGTTGTACTTCACTGGTTTGTAACTTGCTTTCTTTGATTTCTGAATGCTAACTTTAGATGCATGGGATTTGGGGGCCTAGGCGAATATTCCTCACCTTATAATAGCAACTGTGATTAGTTTCAGTCATGAATTATGTTAATAATAGGAATAAAATGATTCTTGATTGTGTCATTAATATGCCTGAAATTGTCACATCTTCCATTTTTAGTCATACTAGTCTAGACAGTGCAATATGTAACTTAATGTCCTTGTTGCCTTAAATTTAGGTGGAAGAAGGTAGGAAAAACGTCCGCTTGGGCTCACTAATTGCTCTGCTAGTAGAGGAAGGACAGGACTGGAAGCAAGTTGAAATACCAGCTGTTGCTAGTGATCCATCTCCACTGGCTCCCCCAGCACTTGCGCTTTCCTCAACTCCTGCAGGTCCTTCAGTTTCAGCTCCTACTAAACTGGAACATCAACCTGGAAAATTGCAGTAAGTTTCTGTTTGAGATAGAACTTTTACTTCAGTTAGATTTGTAGAGCTGAACCAAGAAGAATATTTTGTCCCCTTTTACTGATAATTAGGATGTTAGTTCAAGAGAGTGTTTTAGTGTGTGAGGTAATAAAGCTTGCCTGCCCTTTGCTTGTAAGCCAAATAAATCAATTCAAACAAGATAGTTTTATTAGAACACCTTCTATGGATGTGCTTATATTCTGATGTAAAATTGCTTTATGAAGGATTCTAAGCTTAGATTAGGAAGAAGTTGTGTTCATATACCAAGAACACTAATGTGTATGCGTCAGATGCTCAGTTTACCTATAACTTGCTTTCTTTTTCTTTTTCTTTAGGATATAAAATAAACAGACAAATAGCACATTCCAAAACCGTTCCAAGCTCTTGCACTTTTGATATTAGAAAAAGTTTCTTAGTTTGGTTGTGATCTGTTAGGGTACTCTAAACATTGCAAACATCTTTCTCTTCCCAGGCAGAAATGTTACTATTGAGCATACCCCATCTAGGTCAAGATGGCAGGTACAGGTTTACTAGTACTGTATCTTGGGTATATGCTGATTAAAATGTTTCCGCATGAAAGGGCTTAATATTTAGTCTTCTAAAGCAGTTACTGAATTAGGCACCTACCTCTGTATGGCTTTTGCTTTCTGAAAAAGTAGCCATTTCATTAAATTAATCCTATTTAAAAAAAAAAAGTGTGTTATACAGCTAGGCAAATAAATGATAGAGATGAACAACCCTTCTGTCTGAGCTTTCAAAACTTTTTTTTAAATGTTGCTATAACAAGCTGGTCTTAAAAAATGTGTTTGGTGCTTCACTGATGACCCTTTTCCAGAAGAATCCACAAGTATATTGTATCACTGCTATAAGAGGAAAGTTTGAAGATGAGTTTTCCACTCTATTTTGACCTCTTTAAGGTCATTATTGTCTTTTTAAATTCAACCTTTAATTAAAGCTTGGTGGAGAGGCACCATCTGATTCAGTGTTAAGATCACAGCCTTAGTGCAGAGCTTTGTTTTCATCCCCAGTTATTGCTTCTGAAATAGAGCATGTATTGTTTAGCTTCTCTTGATGTACATTGCATGAAATAAGTTAATCTTAAAGCTTAAATAGCTTTTCTCCTCATTTCTTTAGGGTTCGCTTAAGTCCTGCAGCTCGCAACATTCTGGAGACACATGGACTGGATCCAAGCAATCTTACACCTTCTGGGCCTCGAGGAATCTTCACTAAAGAGTATGTAGATATTTCAGTAAATCTACAAACTCATATTCCTTTATTTCTTCTAAATTTGAAAACCCTGTTGAGAAGATATGTCAAATAGGTTAGGAAATGTTGTAAGAAGCTTTTAATTTAAAAAAAAAAAAACAAACCAAACTTTTTGGTTTTATATCACATCTGATCAGTGTGATACTGATGTCACATTTCCTGCAGGTCAGCCTAATGGTGGCTATCAACTCTTAGGTACCACTGTTAGCTACCATGGTGGATCTCAAGAATTTTGCTACTCAGAAATGTAATCGGAGCCAAACTAAAATCCCGGTGGCTATTTTTCTTCAACTTCTTTTCTGCGGGGAGTTCAGATCTTTTACTACTTTCACTGAAGTTCACTTTTGATTTCTGTCAGGACTTAATTGGCTCCCTTTTTTATTAGGCTGGGGAGAGCTGTGAAGTGTAACGGCAAGAAATCCAGAGTCCTGTTTTTCTCCAATCTTTGGAGCTCTTCTCCATCTTTGTTTTAAGGAATGTTTGTTTACAAACCTGTTCTTTGTTATGATCAGAATTCCAGTAGTTTACTACACTTTTTGAATATTCTGATGTAATGCTTGGCACTCAAGCCTTGGAGTAAGGAAAAAAAACCATGTTGTGGTAGATCCAGAGGACTTACCCTTGAAATAGTGCATTATCTTCACATTAGTGTGTATGTTGCTGGAGATGAGGATTTTGGCAGTAATAGTTATTTGTGTTCTCAGTAAAATTATTCCTTTTGCCAAATGCCATCATTCACAGACTTTGAATGCAGCTAAAGTTACAGAAGCTTACAAAGACAACCAGGTCAGTGTAACTTGCAATTGAACCCAGAGAAGCAGACAGTCAAAGTCTGCTGTTTTTGCAAACTTTCCTATGATCTTTGTCTGACGTGAAATAAAATAAGGACTTGAATAGATATGATATCCTGTGTAACAACAAATTATCAGTGGTAGTGTTTTCTTAATTATATAAATGTAATGGTAATTTATGGTGTGCTACTAGGCTATGGCAGGTGGAAACCCTCTAGGACTTTTGAGCACCTAATTAGCATTCCCTAGTTGTCATGGAGATCTAGCAAAGATTTTTCTGTATCTATGAGGATTATCTAACAAAGTCTTCTTTTTCCAAAACTTTGTTCATACAAAAGATTTGACTTTGAAATGTCATTGTAAGATACAGGCTGATTGTGGTTTTTTAACCATTCTTTTGAAATGGCATTAATCTTTCTGATGCCTACAGGCTCTGCTGTTGTGTTCAGTTTGGAACGAAATGTTTGCAGACATCTGTAGAGAGTTGCTACAGATATTCAGGGAAATATTTCTTTAGCTGTCTTGAGATTACTGTTCAAGAACATGCCTTGCTTTATAGCTGAGTGACTCATGGTCTCTTTTCCAAGTAGACTAGCAATTGATTCTTTGAGGGAGCATTGCAAGTTCACTTTGCACTTTTAAACTCGGAGTTTCCTTATTGAACAGGGCTCATGCTCACCAGATTACAAGAAACAAAGTGAGTTATGTAAGCAAGCAGGATTTACCCTCCCCCCACTTTCTATCTTTAAATTCACTTCATTGTAAAACTTAACAGCAATAGGAGCTTTCACTTAATAGCTTTCTCTGTCATAATATACTTTCTTAGTAGGCTGATATTTTTTTATGTATTTCTGCAAGGCTGAATTACGGTTGTATTTTTACTGCTTGTTTCTGTTTTATAGTGTGTCAGATTAATTATTTTTTTTTAGCAATATCTTCTGCTTTCTTCAGAAATACACTAGCAAATTGCCATCTCAGTACAGAGTAACTCACAGCTTTGTCAAAGATTGCACTATGTTCCTAGTTATCAACTCGGTGCGTGTGGGAGAGCTATGTTAAAATTGTTGATTGTTTCAGACTACTTCTGCCCTTTCTTATCCTACCTATGAGTGATCTTGGGATTTATAAATGTAACCATAAAAAGGTGTGGGGCTAGTTACTAATAAAAACCATGTGTTTCTGAGGCCATGTTCCTTCCATCTATACCTTCCAACCAGCTGTCATGTAAGTTAGTGAGATTTGAGATCTCCGAGCTGCTCGAGGGGTTTGCATTTTCAGCTTGCAAATAAGGTCCAGTGCACACATGTAGTGCTGGTTTTCCAGCCACTTCATGGGTACGTATTGAGTGCAGCCTCACACTGGGATCTATGCTGTGTGTGATTTGTCAGCTGCCATTATGGAAGAATACTCATTCCTTCTGTCATGTGCAAGGAGCAATAAGTCTGATACCTAGACATTCTTGATCAGTAATGTTCACATACCTAGGCATTCCTGATGCGTAACATTCTTTGCTCGCCTTTTTCCTTCTTTCAGGAAATCTTCTGTGGATTGAGTAATCAGATGTTCAGATGAAAGGGGATTGGTTGGGAGAATTTAGTAACAATAACAGCCACCAGAGGAAGCTGGTGTCAATCTGTGCATCTCCTGTTACACCATTGGATCCTTAGTGATTTTAGGTGTGTGTATAACCTCTAACTTGTCCATTACAAACAAAGTATTTTAAACACAAAGTACTTTTTTTACTTTTGCCATTCTTTGGATTTTGGCTAACATGAAGTGGAAGGACCACGTACTTCTGGAGTAGTGGTTAGCCAAAGTGTAACAGTTGCCGGAATCTGCATACCTCTAGTGATAACAGTTTGTTATGACATGTTTTTGCTTAATAAACATTTACCAAGCTCTGGTATCTTTTCTGGGGAGCAGACTGCTCTCTTTCATGCTTGTTATCCCCCTCTCTCATATTTCTCTTTTTTCTATCCTGTGTTGATAGACATAGAGTATCAGAAAGATGTGTCCAACCCTTTCTTTTCCAGTTTTAACAAACTGACTTGTACTGAAATCTGCTTAATTTCATTTGCTTTGGTGCCTCCTCCAATTTTACTTATGAGCAGGCTCACAATCCTGCACCCATGACAGTCCTAACATTTCTGTATCTTTTTTTTTTTTCTTTATCAGTTAAATCATGTGGAATTTGTGGTGGTGAAATGATTTTTATGTTTGTGTATAAGAAATATATATAATACATAAATATATGAAATATGATTGTATGTATGTATACTATATATATTTACACCTCATACTCATGCATTGGTTTCAAAAAAACTCCTGAGTTAATCTTCTAATCTAAAACTAAGCTAAATTTTGGCAATGCATTTTTCAGTCAACACACTAAAGGCTACCAAAACTATTAAAGCATTTTGACACGACTGTGATAGGTAGGGTTATCTGTTGTTTTGTCATTTACATAATAAAATGCATAAGAAGCTACAAAAGCTTTATTTTATGTACTATGGAATATAATGAGTAGATGGTTTGTGTTATGACTGACAAGTTAAAAGTCTTAAGTAATTTTTGGTAGCTTCTAATATTTTTAACTGGGAAAGTTTAATTATGTCATGTGGTTACTTTTTTTGTCTCAAATGGTAGTGCTAGGGGAAGATTTTTCATTCAGTGAAATAGAATTATTTCCCCTGATGCAGTAGTTATGTTAAATACTAAACACATGTTAACCAAAATTTGTTTTAAAAATATGTTAATTTGAGAGGAGTAACAACTTTAATAATGACAAATGTATATCTTGAGCTCACTTGATTTTATTTTTATTACCATTTGCTGATGTATTGAAGCTTAGAATAAACAAATCAAGTCAGCAATCAGTAGAAGGCATTACATAGAACAGACAGCTTTTCTGTTTTCAATTCTTTTTTCTGGAGTACTACTTTGTTTGGAAGAACGAAGAACACAATGTTTTGAGATTTTGTCCTTTCTACAAAAGTTTAATAAAACGTAAACTGACTCTCAAGAACAGACTGTCACTCAGGCAGTAATCTAATGAAATTAGATAAACTTTGTTGTTTAGTTTTTATGGTTTACATTTCAAAGACTTAGTATAGCTGTAAGTAGTCTGATTTTTACATCTATTTTTAATTTCCTCTGCCAGTTGATGTGATAAAAGTTCATGTACATAAACCTTTTGTACATGCTATGGTAATGTCTCCATGAAGTGATATTTATCTAGGGTTTATGATACAGGCTTTTGAAATCAGATGTAGTTTTTATACCAAGTAGCTAGTATAGGTGCAGTTATCACTGCAAAACATAATTTGTTGTGATAGCTTATAGCACCACTTGCAATTGTCAGTGGTGGTGTAAATGAAGTCTTATCTTTTAGCCTCATAGGTGCTAATCTTTATCATGCTTTATAAACACAAGAAACCTAGGTTGGATGTAGCTTAAAGATGGGAGTTTACTTTCCTCTCTCATACTGTGCTTACGAAGTGCTTACGAAGTGCATACTCTCTCTGTGCTTATCGGGTAGATGAGGTTCAGCCACACCTGGGTATTACTCTGGTTTTGGCTTTGGTTCTTTAGCCTGGTGCTGTCTTTCAAATTGCTTATGAAATATGGACTGGTATACTGTCTACACCTGTTTGCCCATATTTATGTCAGAAAAGTATGGAGAAACTAGTGACATATAAGCTGCTAAATTTTATATGAGCACTAATTAATTAAATTAAATTCAAATGATTACAAGTACAACAGACAAAACAGCTTTTGTATGACTTCATAGCCTAAGTGTACTCTGATATCTTATTTAGAAGAATTGTTAATGCACGTCACAAATTACCTTGTACACTGATGATCAGTGATGATGAATGTTGCGCTTCTCTAACAGAAAGGTTTTCTGTTCCTGCATATTCAAGCCTTTGCATTCATGGAAGTTAATGCAAATTTACTAAGAAATTATTACAAAAGAGGCACAATTCATATCTGCTAATAATAATAACCTTCTTAACGTTTGGTTTGACAACAGAAGTTTAAATGCACATAAGTGGCTAATTAATTAAAATAAGTAATGGGATAGTAATACTTTGGAAATTTTTTGAAATAGTTTCTTTGTTGTCAGTATTTCACTGTGTTTAATCACCAGGGATGCTCTCAAACTTCTGCAAGAGCAGAAGGGCAAACCCAGTGAATTGAAACCTGTGGTTTCTCCAGCTCCTCCCCGGCCTACTGCAGTGCCTTCTGCTATGCAAGCAACAGCTGTGACTTCTGCTTACCCAAGGCCAGCAGTTCCACCAATTTCCACACCAGGACAACCTGCTGCACTGGTAACACTTCTGTTAATCCTCAGCATTCCTACATCTGAATGCTGGCATGACATTTCCAGATGTCAAACCCAGTGTTTGGTTTTGTTTGCAAGTTTTTCACATGTTTAAGTGATTCTAAAATAGTGTAATTCAAACTGCAAAGCTGTCAAAATTATGATCTGCATGTTACTTTGTGTAGTTTGGCAGTTGAAGCCATGAAAAATTTACATTGCAGACCTTGGAAGGGGAAAAGTCAGAGACACAGCAGTTATATTTCAGTCCCCAAACAAGAAGATCAACAATGCACCCTTCCCCTTGATCAGCAGGATTGCTATGTCAGTTTTTACTTCCAAACTTGGTGAAACTGAATCCTGTTTTATTTTTACTGCACTTAGTTAATTTTCTTTAAGCTGCAATATGTAAATGTCCATTGATAAGTTGTTAAGAAATGAGGAAGGAAAGGGATTAGGTGGTTGCTTTAAAGAGTAATTTTGCAAACTCTACCATCTAAATATAGTTTCTATGTAAATTTGAAATGGTAGAAATACCAGAAATTAATTTTTAAAGGATAATGCCTGTGCTATGAGAAATTGGAAAGCTTTTGTGAAAAATGAGGGGTGAAAAAACCTTTCTGGCTCTAGAACTAAATTTTAATTATCTTTATAGGGTGAAGTACATAATGTAGCTACAGTTCATAATATTCAGAAAATGCTTTTTTTTTCTCTGTACAAAGAACCAGACAAAGCAGAGAAAATTCAAACTTAGATATTTTTCCATTACAGAAACAAACGTTTCTGTGATTGCATCAGAACATACATATTGCAATCTGTTGTTAAATACTACTTAGTATGTAGTATTTATGCTATATACAGAATCACTTTTTTTCTTGCTTTCTGTACTCACTGATATTTCAACAGATTCATTGAAAGTTGACTTGCTTCTATGAAGAAAACTATAGGAAAACTTCTATATTGAAACATTACTGAATATATCCAGGAGAGAGAAGAATAACAGAAAAGATGTGCAGCAAAGCCTGTTTTAAGGAACCATTCAAATAACTCAAAAAGGAGTAGCTTACTGATGAAGTATTCTATTATAATTTAAGTGGAACAAAGCATATTCATATATTAATAAGCCAGGTCTGGCAGTTGGAACAGTGCTTCTATATCCTCGCTGAGAATTAATGCCTGAATATTTGGATTTTTTTTTTTAAGCAGTCTGCTAGAATAGTAGGGTTAATTCTATGCTGTATAGCAAAACTGTCTTTATTCTGTAAGACCTGTTGTGTTGATCCAAGTTAAGAGGGACAGATTAGAACACTCAAAGGTCTTAAGCATATTAATTTCAGTGTTTAAAATGTATAATTTTTTAATATCTAGGGGATATTTGAAGTGAGCAGAAGCCACTGATGATAACACATCAGTGCTATAGCCTTTTTTCAGCAAAGGGGAAGTATGTTTACTCTCTTGATATATTTAATATGTAGCGTATGATTTCTTTCAGGGCACGTTCACAGAAATCCCAGCTAGCAATATCCGAAGAGTTATTGCTAAGAGATTAACAGAGTCTAAAACTACTATACCTCATGCATATGCTGCTGCTGACTGTGACATTGATGCTATTTTGAAATTAAGAAAAGAATTGGCCAAAGGTTAGTGATTAAACTGATTACTATAACATGGGGTACTAAAGCATCATTTTTCTTGTTTACATAATCTCGTCCAGGCGGTGTAGATTTTTTGTTTGTGTAGGGAGAACACTATGCATTCAAATAGTATTTTTGGCATTTTGTATCTTGGGACTCAAGCTGTAGTTCCCTGTGATTATATAGAAAGAGAGAGGTGTTACTTTTCCACCTAACACACAACAATCTGTAGACATGTGCAGTTTAACACAGGGCTCCGCATTGTCCATTTGTTTTTTGTTTCCTTCCATCCTGATGCAGCAATATTTAGCTTCTTGATGGTTAAATCTCAACTTATTCTTGTCAAAATAATAAGGGAAGATTCAAATTAAAATACACTCATCTCATGCTCTGTCCTTTTAGGTACAATGTTAAAATATAGTTTTGCTGACCCTCTGATGCCAAAAATAGACTTATTTTAAGCTGTTCCAGTCCACTGATACATTTTGGCATCAAACCAGTTAATCAAGCACAGCAGATTGATGGTAGACAGGCCTGGATGGGGGACAGTGCCTGTGTTTAATTTTCTGCTTGTCCATGCAGCTCTAATTCTACTACATTGAAAAATGAGGTTGGGTTGTCCAGGAAGAGTAGTCTTCTCAGGAAATCTATGTTTTAAGGCAGGATTTGATAATTTAGTCAAGGTCATGTAGTATGACTGATCACAGTATTAGTGATTTTTTGTAGTCTTAAGTTTCCATATATGGTGGAATATTCTTCACAAGGAATAATATTTATTTCTAATTTCTGAGGTTAGCAATATTGTTTATTGAATTGACAATATCTCATCCCTGCCTAAAATGACATGACATCATCTGTGTTTTTTTATCTCCTCCAAACTGGTTGAGATCAATTGATATCTACTTTATCAGTTGCAGACAAACTGATAGGCTTAGCTCTTTAAAATTATTTTTCATTCTTTTAGAGGAAACATCCTTTTTTCAAATCAGAAAATATTGATTACTTTTTTCTTTCTGGTGTGTTGCATGGCTACTTTTTAGTGCAAGTGTACCAGAATCACACTTCTACCTGACTTTTTTTTTTTAAAGCATATCTAATTCACATATTAATGTCAAAGACAGTTTATGATATTGATAGTTTCTTTAAACAACAAGACGTCCTAAAAAATGAAGTAAAAAATTGTCTTAGGAATGTCCCCTTCAAACTTTGTCACAGATCTTCTGCTGCTGTGGATTCTTAATAAATTTAAAAAAAAAAAAAGTGAGAGTGGGAAAGAGCCATGTGTCTTTGCATAAAATTGAAGCGATAGAGTGTTTTTATTTTAGTTTGTAATGAAGAGGATGGTGGTTTCCACTACACGAAGAGATCTAATGTGGAAGTTTTGTGCAGAATTCTCTACTGCAAGTGTCTTTTGGTGACAAAGTAGAGCAGCTTTTCCTCCTGCAAACTTCAATGATTGTGGGTAAAATATTATCAGGCATAATTCATTTAGTTGTACTCCTGTATTTTTGCTCTATTCCTGCCCCCCTACTGGACAGTATAATTCTTGCCAAGGGTTAGGAATATAATCGTCAAAACACAAAATATATTTGATGACCAAGATACAGGTTTGTCTGATGTGAAATTTTGTCAATGCCACATAGTACTTGTGAATTCCATTTTGTTACGTTAGAATTCTGGCTCCTTTCTTAGACCTAGGTTGCTAATCATGGCAAACATTGCAGGTCAGTTATGTAATAAGTGGATACTTGGTTCATTCCTCTAAATTTATTATCACTTCAGAAGACTTCATATTATTATCTATAAATAATTTTCCCTTTATGAAAGCATTTGCAAAGGTATGTTTTATTACATGTCATAAACCAGATTTGAAAATGAACTAGTTCTGTTTCTTGATCTTTTCAGCTAACAACAGTGATGATGGTAGCAGAGTAACATAGGTTTGTTTTTTTTATTGTGAGAACAATGCATTTAATATTGTCTGAATATCATGGATCTTCAGGATAATCATGTAGCAAGTGTGGTATATTCTGCATTGTACCTACAGTCTTTGCTTCTGCTGCCAGTACTGATTTTAGTTGGTACTTTTGGCCTCCTAAAACTTGGAATAAAAAAAAATAATGCAGAGCAAATACAGCCATTGTTTCCATCCCTTCTTTCTCCCAAGCTTTTGGAGAAAGGAAGAGTTATGTAATATTTTGTAGGCTCAAATTGGAAAAATGCAGTTCTCTCAAGGTTATTTTATCTGCTTCTAGCTAATGCTACCTTTTTGTGTGTGTGGCTTTGCTTTTAATTTAACAGCTTTGTCACTCATTATTTTGCAGCCTGCTTTAGAATATACTGTTAACCCATTTTAGGGACTGGCAGATGCCTTCACCTTGCTATTCTTACATTAGAAGGCCCTAAAGGTCACTGGAGAATAACGTATTTCAGATTTATAGCTGAATAAATGCTAATCTATGCAATTATTCCAGCTAATGTATCACACTACATAAAGAATAGTAGTCTCCGTTATTTCTACATAGACAGTAAATATGTAAAGCATAAAACACTTATGGTCTGCTAGTATTACTCAAGTTTTCATCTTTTTTTGACCTTCTAGTTACACCTAGCAAGAATGTCTCTACTCAGCACTCTTCCTTGATAACACCCCTTTTGTCCCAAGGGGAAGAAAAGTTTTGTTGATTGTAGTTTGAAGATGAGATACTTTTAGGCAACATTTCAAAGTAGTAGAGTTGATGAATCACTAGAATCTTGTCATCACACAAATGCTGATAAATAAATCTTAGGAGCAATGACTGTTGTCCTTTGTTTTTTGTCTTTTTGCAGATGACATTAAAGTATCTGTAAATGATTTTATTATCAAGGCAACTGCAGTTACTCTGAAGGTAAGTGAATAATAGACTTTTTAAAAATGTGTTACTGTAAACTGCCAAGGAGATAAGAAGTATCTTGTGAGTATTTTTTAATTTGAAGTTAAGATCTTAAATTTTATTAGGGTCTACTTATTCCATGCAAAATTACAGAGGCTTTACAGTCTCCATAAGCTATTTGCGTGTTCTCTGGGTAGAACAGGATACATTGCATTCCACTTTGTGTCTATTGCTGTGCTTGGAAAACGCTCCCAGTGCCACTTCATCTTTTGAAACTGAAAAGTTTCAAAGATCCTTCTTTAGGACTCCTGTGCTTTGGAAGTGTCTCTTCTTAGTCCAGAGTGTCTAAGATATAATCACTTGGAAAACCTAATATGAAATTATTCTTAATTCCCTAACTTGTGGAAAGAACTGTGATGGCTCTACTTAGACGTGGAGTGGTTTTGGTTTTTGAATTTTAGAACAAGTCATAGGCGGGAGCTGTGAAGAGACTGAAGGGGCCAGTGTTTTTAAGCTTCAAAGGAAATAATGTCATTTAGTGATAACTAACAGCTAGAAGAGATCTCTGTCACGTAGAAAGATAATGAACGGGGATACATGCTCATCCTCAAACTATCCTCTGGAGTCTGCCCTTGTCATCAAGGCAACATGCTTACCTGTGACAATGAATGAACACAGATTTTGAAGCAGTTTGTTATGGCCATGGGTTTGTTACCTATAGCTTCTTGATTGTGCAATAATCACACTTTATAGCTGTATGGTAAATGCCTAAAAAAAACTCCAAACTATTCTCGTATCACTGCATTGGTTGAGCAGTGAGTTCCAAAGTTACAGACGAGATGAAGCAGAACAAGAATCCAGACTAGTTGCATTACCTCACAATAATATAAAAACATCAGAAAAGTGAGAGCCTTTTTTGTTTGTTTGTTTGTTTGTTTTTATTATTCAAAAGAATTATTTTAACTTGAAAAGCTGAAGGAATAATTTACTTTTAAGTTGGGGAACTATTTCCATAGATATATGGAATTAGGAGAGAACACTGCAGCGGAATGGACTTAGGAAATTTCTAGCCAGGCATGATCTCAATATGAATCTGTAATTAAGAGCTATAGATTTTGACAAAAAATACACAGGATTCTAGGCAGTTGCATAAGGAAGTGCCTGAGACAAATCCTGGGCATTGAATAAGCCAGAAAAAACTTCCAAAGTTATTCTATACCAGAAACAGAAGGAGGAACCAAATGTGCCTGCTGTGCATTTGTTAGATGTGAACAGAGCAAGAAGCTTGTTTTTGAGGCTTAACAAGACCTTATGCAAGGAAATGGTGGCATCCAAAAGTTACTGTGAACTAGTAGCTGCAAGTGTGGGCCGACAATTCTCTGCACCAGAGAGCAGGTGAAAGGAACAAGAGGCAGAGAGAATGAAAGATTAGGTTTTGTGTTATTTCTTTTCTATACAAAAAGAAAGACAAGAAAGATAATGCGATGATAATCCTAGTTTACAATTTTTCTATATGTGAAAGAATGACTTGAATACAAGCATTCAATATGCATTTTATTACTTCTGCTTATATAATAAAAGCCTGTTCTTGTTATTTTTGGATTTTTAAATTGCTGCCTGAAACTTTAAAGATAAGTTGCTTTGTGTTTTTTTAACAACTGGGTTGCTTTGCTGAGCTTTGAGGGAGCATACATGGGGATTATACATGTTGTTTGTTGCCATTATTTAAAACAAAATTACCTTATCTTTCATCACAAAGTGACCTAACCAGTGAATTCTGTAAATACAATTTCTCTTTATGATATACAAATAAAAATACTTAGTCTGTGATTAGATTTTTCTTTTTTTCCTAGTATTTTCAGCTGATGCATAACAGAATTTGAATCTTGAATTTAATGATTAGATAATTCTCTGCTGCAAACATGCAGAAGTCATCTGTAGCCTGGCAGTTTTAATTTTCTTAAAGGAAATTCAGTAGACAAACCTGTACATGATAATGCAAACAGCTTTGTAAAAATCAGTGCATTTTTGGTTATAAATAATCTGGTGTTCCAGGTTTGTTACTGAGAAGCGGGAGTTCTCTTGCACTGTTCAAATATATTTTGTTAATATTTTCTTTCTGAACAATGCAAGACATGCTCTTCTAGCTTGAATGAACTGACAGCAGCTGGTTTGACTGTTTGTGGTTGGCAGACATGTCAAGATACTGCTTGTATCAGTTCTTTAACATGATAAATTTCTTCTTTGTAGTTCTTAGGGCCACAAGTCCAATAAGGAATTCCACTTTTCTTAAATTATCTACTTTCCTTAACTATGATTTCTACTCACTATGTGACCTTTGGTTTGTTCATGTGCCAGTGGGCTCACCAGGTGACAGGCCATTAGAACAGTTCTGACTTTTAGGATCAAGGAGGGAAGAGTTAAGGCTGGAGTGAAAACTTCCAGGCTGGTAACTGCAAGTGGTTGAGCATAGTAACAACAGCTTCCTTTAAAAATAAACAGTCTTTCATTGCTGAAGTGATGGGAGAAATAATACTGTATGATCTACATAAAATTTAAGACTATGCTAATTATACTGAAGTTGATAGGAGAAACATCCCTACCATCTCTTTTGGATACTTTATTCTTGTTCAACACTCACTTGGAGGCATTTTACAGCTGTGTATCCTGTGAGACTTTCTTGAAGTTATTTAACTTGCAAAGAGGAGTACAAACATCCTTTTTTATCTTTGTTTTTTGGTTGGTTTTTTTGTGTGTGTGTGTTTGTTTGTTGTTTTGTTTTGTTTTGTTGTTGGGTTTTTTTTGTTTGTTTTTTGTTTTTTAATTATGCATTCTGATGTTGAAGAATAGGAACTGAGAGTACTGTTACACCACTTGTAGGAGTTTATGTATAGATAGGTAATGGAATATTTTAAGTGGAGATAGTGTGTAACACAGTTGTGGGCTTTTTTTAATATCTTCACTATAGTGTCAACTTCCTAATTCCTAATAGAGTTAAGGTCATTAAATACTTGTCTTGGATTTACTGGAAATAGTACCTTCACCATATCTATAACCAGTTACTTGAGACTTCAGCTATATGTTGGGGTGTTTTTATTTTTCCCTAGCTGTTTCAGCTTTATATGGTAAACTCAAAATCCTCCTTGAAATTATCAGTAAATGTTATCTCAAATTTGAGTCCACACATAAAAAGTCTAATGTATTTTGGGAGCATCTCACCTGAGTAACAGTGAGTGTACCTGCAGTATATTCTATCTGTAGCTCCCTTTGTTGAGAGTCGTTCTTGAGACACTGGTGGAAAACAACACATGGGTACAGTAGGATGTCCATTTCCATGCTTTATAAGTCAGTATCCTGTGATTTACTTGAGAGAAGAAATTACACTGATTTCTAGCTTTGCATGCTGGGCATCTGTAAGGTGGTATCAGTGACTCCTGAAAAAATTTGTAGGCTTTTGTTAATTTTTTTCCAACAGCACCAAAAAAAACCCATTCGGGCTGCCCTGCCATTTTCAGTTCTGGAGCATGCATTCATGCTTTCTGACAAAGTAAGTTTAAATAAAACAAAATAAATGCAAACTAATAATGTACATCTATTCTTAGACTGTCACAGTGATTTTTGTTTGTTTTCTTGCTCATGGCATTCCTGGTGACAGATGTGACTGGTTTGTTTGCCTTCATTTACAGACAGCAATCTGTGATGCACTAATTAATTTGGTGAATGTAGCTAAGTGTATTAGAGGATTTTCCTTTTTCTTGCTAATTGCTCTATTGTTCTTTTAACAGCTGTCTCTTTTTTTTTTTTTTTTTAATTCTCTCTCTCCCTTCTAGCAAATGCCAGATGTGAATGTAACCTGGGATGGAGAAGTCTGCAGGCAGCTGCAGTCCATTGACATTTCTATTGCTGTGGCAACAGACCGAGGTCTCATTACACCAATCATAAAAGATGTTGCTGCCAAGGGAATAAAGGAAATTGCTGCCTCTGCAAAGGTAGGTCTTGTATTCCTCAGCCTACTATACATTTAGTAGCTCTATAGTGTTTTGTAGCAGAAAATGCAGCACGACCCAGATACACAGCAGTTACGACAAAGGCAGTTTCAAAATGGATTTAAAGCAGTACCAGCATTCCTTAATGTCAAAATTGATACAAATTTTGCAACTCTGTTAATTTTTAATTAACAGTGACTTGGCTGTCATGTTATTTAGTTGAATCCTGGCTAGACAGTTTAAAAAATAAACCTGTACAGACTTCTTCAATTTAATATAATTGTATTTCTTTAATCCTCATAAGAAAGCTACATAATAAGACTCTTCAGTATTTCTGGTCTTTGGGTGTAAGAATTTGTTTGTCTGGGAGGTTTTTTTTCTCCTCTTTCCCAGAACTTTGCTTGTAGCTGCTACTGTTGCTCTCTCTGCTGTTCATTTACGGCACTTAATTTCTGTCTGCTTTTTTGAAATACGCACTTCAGTTGAGAATGTCACCCAAAAGGTAACGTTAAACTCCTAAGATGAATAAGCAGCATTTGGCATAGACCAGGTGCCAGTGACTTAAATCCATGGCAGTTGTTGCTGGGCCCAGAATTAGTATTTTGTGGCAGGCTAAAATACAATGAATGATGAAATGCCCCAAACACAAGCCTTTTATATTTTAATGAGTGTTAGTCAAAGGCCTACAGTATCTGAGAAATTAAATGGAAGTAGCTGTGTCATGCAACAAAGCATTCATAATTGGATGTTTTTAAGATTTTTCCAGAACATATTGCTTATTTCACATTAAATGTGTTGTGAAAGCAAATCATTTCACTAATAGCTAAGGGGGAGAAGGTCAGCTGAGATTGTTACGTTGTTCTGTAATTAGTGATAGAATGACAAGAAAAGCATTATGAGAGGTGAAGTATAGGTTGTGCTTTCATTACCATCCCCAATACCTGTGACACTGTGATGCAGTATTACAAACCTCTTGCCATAGTGTCCTGCAGCTCCCCTAATGGGAGTGTATGCTTGCGTTATGTTTAATAGGCCTATGGTTAAGTGCTCCCCTTTCATTTCAAAGGGAATGTATATAACATAGGTGACACTACTCAGTATGAATGTCATTGGCTCACATAGATTTCAGGTGTCCACACCAGCATAATTTGCTTTTCAACTTCTTCACCGAATTATCAAAATAAATGCGTACCTGACGTGCACGTGTGGGAGGCACAAAATGAAACTGCAGCTGCTTCTCTACCAGTCTCCCTCCAGTTTGTCAGGAACTTTCCTTGTGTAGATTACTTACATGTACCCTTCTGCTGCGTGTTAATTTTAACTTCCTTCCAGGTCATGTGCATCCTAGTACCACATTTTCATCATTCAAATAATGCAATTGCACATATGCATTACGCCCGTATTGACCCTATTGTATGAACGCTTTTCCCATGACTTTTCTTCTGTTCACTAATTATTCAGTCATGAATGAAAGCCAAAAATAAATTCAGTGTATTCTTTTAACTTTTAAATTCAATTTCACAAATGAAACAGAGTCTTTCAGGTAGTTGAATGAATACATTTTTTCAATCTGCCAGAAGTTTCAAAAATGGTACATGGCAGTTTCTTTAAGCAAATGTGTAAGAACACTATGAGTTTGTCATCAGTATTTTGTGAGATATTTTTGCTATCTAGAAACACCAGGGACAATGGTTTTCACCATTGTGAAAACTGGAACAACGTTTGTAAGGTGAGAGAACAGCTTTTATGGAACATCCAGTTTCACTAGGAAAACCAAGTTTTCATCTCTTAATCTCTGACAAATCATTGCAGCTACACAACGTTGCTGAGGTGCTTCCCAAAATGTAAAAGCAGATGACTTTTTAATGGGTGTATGTAAAAAGAATTAGGAAAGAAATTAGTGTGTTGTAATATACTCACTTTTCTTCATTCATCTTCCTTAGGCTCTAGCAAAGAAAGCAAGAGATGGAAAACTGTTACCAGAAGAGTACCAGGGAGGATCTTTTAGGTAAAACCCTATAGCAGCATTTAATACATGCAGTGTGGGTTTAGAACTGTTTTATCCTCAGCTGTTCCACTGTGTGCCAGTGCATTGCTTTTTAAAATCTTGTGCCATTTAGAAAGAAAGTCCATGTGACAATTCTGAAGGTTAAACCCAGGCTTAGTGTCCTGTATCGAAGAGGAAGCAATTACAGGTTTATTTCATCTGAGCCTGGTGTCTTGTTTTCCATACCGAGACTGATGTGACTTTTAGTTTTTTCACCTAATTTTTCCCAATTGCAAAAGAATGTAGGGTGTTTGGGTTTGGTTTTTGTTTTGTTTTAAATTGCTCTCTGTAGTTAGGAAAACCCATTGGTAATAGTATTAAAATAAACATTTTAAAAGGAGTTTGGCAGAGGTATTGCAGCAGACGACATCTGGATTGTCTTTAGTTCACACTCCAGATGATTGTCTCTAGAGGAGGAGTTACAGTGAAGTTGTGTTAACGCTTAGTTTACTTTATCCTGTAACATTAAAAACTCAGTAGATGAATTATAAATATTAGCATATTTAGTAATTTTTTTCTACAAAATGTACTCTACAAAAAGAGGTCATGAACTCAGTGATGAGAAAGAAATGTCATATGTAAAATACTAGGATAAGTATGGTGACATTCTTGCACAAGTAATTTCTCAACTGTATTGTTACACTCCAAGTCTACATAAACTTTTAACATACTGTATTTTATGACACAGTATCATCAATCAACATTTTTTTGTTATATAAACTTTTAGC
The DNA here is from genome assembly GCA_027560015.1 of Chloroceryle amazona. Taxonomy (NCBI): domain Eukaryota; kingdom Metazoa; phylum Chordata; class Aves; order Coraciiformes; family Cerylidae; genus Chloroceryle; species Chloroceryle amazona. The sequence continues at coordinate 8,969 of JANHFX010021465.1, read as the reverse complement.
TTAGCTGACTTTATGTCAATTTTTAAAAGCTAATTCTGAATGCTTACATTAATCATATCTTTAACAACAGATAATTTGTGATGAGAGTATTATTACAGACTTCTTCATAAACATTGTTGTAGGGTATATTAATGTCCCTGGGTTACACCTGTCTGGGGTATGTGGCTCTCATGCTGGAAGAGTTGTCAAAAACATCTTTAAGTCCTTCAGCATAAAAAAAACATACAGAAATACAGCATTGGAGGCTTGGATGTTGTCTTCAACATAAATGGCCCCTGAGTGTGGGCCAGCTTCCTCTATAGACAATCTATCACCAAAGAGTCCAAGCCTTTCCAGACAGTGACATGGACAAAAGTATTCAAGGGAGGAAGGCATCAAGAGACTTTCCCGTGCCTGAGTGATTTCTAGATGTTTGAATTGTATGACTTGGTTATCAGTACCCACTGTAACTTTTTGAGTTCAATCTAAAAGGTATTTGTCTTGGAACAGGAAAAGTTTATTTGAAGATATCACTTTCCTGCCCCAATTTCTGACTTAATATATGCCACACATTATTGTAAAGAAACGGGATTTTTAAAAGGTACTATTTGGTAATTGCAAAAATCTGAAACCCTTGAAAGTCTGAAATCCAGTTCAGATCTATTTTAAAGTTAATGGATTTGGCCTTGAGAGAGGAATAGGTCTCATTAGTCACTGAATATAGATTATTTTTCTAGGAGATACATAATTTCTGACATTAGTGGTAACTCTTTTCTCTTTCATTTAGTATCTCAAATCTGGGCATGTTTGGCATCAATGATTTCACCGCAGTCATAAACCCTCCACAGGCCTGCATCCTAGCTGTGGGCCGAGCAAGACCGGAGCTCAAGATTGTGGAAGATGAAGAAGGGAATGAGAAACTTAAGCAGCATCAGCTCATGACAGTGACTCTTTCAAGTGATAGTCGGCTAGTAGACGATGAACTGGCTTCTAAGTTTTTGGAGACCTTGAAAGCCAACATAGAGAATCCAATGCGACTTGCCTTGTGTTAAACTCAGTGTTAAACTTGGTTATCTAATTTCAGCAACATAGATAACTGTTATATACTTGGGGTTATTTTTCTGTATAGAGGAGTAAATAGTTACTATGAGATGGACAGTTAAAATATTTAATTTATTATGTAAAAAAAAAAATATTAACTTTCATGCTTTTAGTCTTTTGCAATGACCAGGTTTTATACTCCAAAGCTATAAGACTTTAAAGTTAACATACTACATTTCTTTAAACATTAGTAATGGCACATAATGTTTGCATAGAAAAGTCAATCTCCTCTGTAAAGGAAAATTCAATAAAACTTTATGAAATTTAAAAGGAAATCATAGAGTCAGAGAATAGTTTGCATTGTAAGGGACCTTTAAAGGTCATCTAGTCCAACTCCCCTGCAGTGAGCAGGGGCATCTTCAACTAGATCAGGTTGCTCATATCCACGATCAACCCAGCCAGTGTTTCCAGGGATGGGACATCTGCCATTTCTATGGACAACCTGATCCCATGTTTTACTGCCCTCTGTGTAAAAAAAAAAAACCCAAACTTCTTCCTTATATCTAGTCTGAATCTACCCTGCTTCAGTTTGTTTAAAACCATTACACCTTGTCCTGTTGCAACAGGCCCTGCTAAAAAGATTGTCCTCATCATTCTTATAAACCCACTTTAAGTACTGAAAGGCTACAACAGTGTCTCTGCAGGGCCCCCTCTTCTCCAGGCTGAAGAACCCCAACTCTTTCAGCTTTTCCTCACAGCAGAGGGGTTCCAGTCTTCAGATCACTTTTTGTGGTCCTCCTCTGGACTTGCTCCAACAGGTACCTGTATTTTTTTATATTGAGTCCAGATCTGGATGCAGTACTCCAGGGTGGGGTCTTTCTGTGCTGAGATGGGATGCTTTATTTAAGGGCTAATATCTAGCTTTTAGAGTGAGGAAAGCAGGAACCATATTTGAGCAAAGTGCCGCTATGCATCCTGCAACATTTTATGTAAAAAATAAATCAATAATGGGGGGCTTAGGCTTAATTTGGAGACAATTATATTTTCGGTGTTGCCCCAACTCTGATATCTTCTTCAGTACTACAGAATATAAGAGCTGTTTTATAGGTGCTCTGTGTTGTATTGTGGTTAACTTCAAACCCAAACTAATTGTGCCAGCAGTATTGTGACAAAGAACTTGCTGCAATCTCTTCATCTTTGTGTTTCCAGTATAAAAGGTCAAATTTCATGCACTGAACATTTGCTGATTAATGCTGTTCTTTGTATGGACAGAAAAAAGATGTAAGTATAAAGTGCTTCATCATCATGTATATTGAGTTGTAAGTTGGAAGCTTAAGTGTAGCGGCCTGAAGCTTCAATTAACAGAAGTAGATTGTGGGTTTTTTTGTTGTTGTATATAAATATGGAACTACTAATTGTATGCATTTGTAATGAAATGACTGCATTTCCAGGGCCTGGTGAGATATTTTGTCAGTAGAATTCTGGGAGTTTGTCTTAATTCGGTTTGTGCAAATATTTTTTTTTTAAGTTTTGAGGGACTTGTTTGAGCTGCCACCACAATTAAAAAGCTAATTGCAAGACAACACCTTTAGTTAATACTGAGTTGAGAGTTTTTGCTGAGTGTGATTCTTAGTATGTAAATTGAAACAGTCTACAGGTAGGTGCATGAAATGTGCCTTTTTTTTTTTGCTATATTTTGTAAATTACCAGAAATACATGCATAGTTATCCAAAATTTGTTTCCAAGAAAGCGTGGTAATCAGCTTAATTAATCTCTGCACATAGAGCTGTTCACTGAATCATTCTTGAGAAATGAGACTAAAGGTACTGATTAGTGGTGGATTTGTTTGGTATAAGCCTTGATAGTGCCACTGCTTTCAATCATTTCAGTGAAAGACTTGTTAAAGAGAAAAGAGAAATAAAGCACGGCCAGCAGAGGGCAGGCGGAGCAGCCTGTTTTTCTGACTTTCTGGTTCTCTTTAAGGGTAAACATAGTCGCCAAATTATTTCAGTATATAGCTATTCTTGAATTCAAACTATAGCTTGATGGTTTAGTGTTTGCTTTGAAGTGTTTCAGAATGCATCTGACACGAATAAAGAAGATACAGTAAACACTAACTTGCCTTGATCTATTGGAATTAGGATCAGATGGAACCCCTGGTCGTTGTATGGCACTTCCTGTAGAAGTGGATCATAGAGTCATAGAATATCTCAAGTTGGAAGGGACGCATAAGGTTTATCAAGTCCAACTCCTTCCTTCTTTTAGGATTGTCTAAAACTAAACCATATGACTAAAAGCTTTGTCCAGACACATCTTTAACTCTGAAAGGCTTGGTGTTTCCCTGGGCAGCCTCTTCCAGTGTCTGACCACTCTGAATGAAAACCTTTGGGTTTGGTTGGCCTTTCTGGCTGCCAGAGCACACTGCTGAATCTTATTCAACAATGTTTCATTCCACTTGTCCCTAAAATGTTAAAGGCATAGAGAGACAATTCCTCTAAGTCAGTATGGCAATTACATCCATAACAGATTAAACAGAGAAATAATGATCAGTTTAAAGTACCTTTGAATATGTTCTTATGTTTAAGTTTTAAACTTAAAACCTCTTGTGATTTGGTTCTTTGTAATCATGTTTGAGTAAAGCAGGAGGATGATCCTGGTAGCCTGCTCGAGATTTGTAGAAACATGGTAACCAGTAAATGTTCCAAAAAACACAGAAACTTAGGATTTGTGTAAAAGACCCAGGTGTTGATTAAACTGGGATGCAAATCATTTACTGGAACCTTGACTGGCTACTTTGTGTGATTACTTGACAAAATCTGCCTTACCTGTATCAGTGAAAAGCCATCGCTTTTTGCCTTTATTCAGTTTGCACTCCTTCCATTTGATGTCAGTTTTGCTTTGACTGTAGGTACTACAGTGGATAATTATTCAGATACAGTAACCATATTGTTCTTTCCTCTCTCCACAGTAATTGTCCTACCCTGGCAAATTAAACATTTGTGTCATTATGAGAAATAACTAGGTGGAAAATTACAGACTTTTCTGTTTGTTCATTACCAGTACTAAGGAAAATTATTCATGCTATGCCAATTAATGCCACTATTTATCTCCTTAAAAATTAGAAGTCAAGAGAAGATTCTCTTTTATACCTTAAAAGTTGTTCTTATGTGGCATAGGCCTAGATATGAAAAAAGGGCAGCTGTGAACATTTTTATTTCTGCTCACTCTTGTATGAAGAATTTAGTGAATTGTTAGTACAGCAGATCTCTCTCCTGCAGTTAATGATTTTTGCATTGCCTATGTAATGTTCATGACAGTGTGCTGTTCATTTCTTTTTGCAGGCATCCAAGCAATTGAACTTTGTAGGATAAACTCTATTGCCCAAGTCATCAAACAATTCCAGTTTCAGCTGCCTATCTTAAAAAAGAAATAAATAGAAAATGTTTAATTACATTTAATTTTGCAACTTTGATGCACTTTTAATTTCTTCCCTGCCAAGTAATTTATAATCTTAAGTATCCATAGAAGCTGTTTGCTTGTGCAGATGCTTATACTTGCTGTATCATGTCCCAGTCTCCATTAGCAGCATGCTCTTAGTTTCTCTAGGTTTCAGCAGACAGCATCATGCTGTTTGCTTTTCCTTGCATGGAAAATAGGAACCCTTGGTTGATCAGAAGATAAATTCTTCTTGCACTTTTCTGAAGTGTGAGACTTCTGGCTTATAGTGCAAATTTCAGCCAAGTATTCTGAGTGCAATGCATTGCTTGCTCGTTTTGGCAAGGATACTGGAGCACCTTTACTATTTGTTTTATAGGACAATCAATAGACAGATTCAAGTGAAAATAATATTCTCAGTGTGATGATTCTGGGTGACTCTGGGTTTGGGGCAGAGGAGACATTTGAGAATGTGTTTAAACAATACTCTGAGGCACCTCCTTGTCTGCTTTTCCAATGTAGTTGTATATTGACAGCTGCAGAGGAAGGCCACAGAGTCTAGGCCTTCTTGGAATGGGTAATACTAATAAAGGTGAAGATGTGGTTATTGGCTCCTTTTCACAAGATTTTCATTAACATCTCCATTCTGATGTCTTTGGACACAATGCTGCTAGTTTCTTTGACTGTCAGTCAAAGGTAAGGGATGCAGTTTTACCACAACAAAACTACTGTTGTGTTAATACTTTTGTTTTCAAGCAAGACAGCTTTCCCCTGCTGTGTATAAACATAATGACTGTGTTCATCGTCAGTCTGTGACATCCTTAGCTGTATTACGCGGGAAGAGCTTTGGTCAATACTTTCTGTTTATCTGGACATTAGCAATTTGGGGTTTTACCAGTGGCATCAGTGCTGCCACAAACTTGCAAAACTAAATTGACCTATCAGGAGTGTCTTAATGTTATTCACAAGGCTGAAATATTAAGTGAGATCTGAGCTGTTGAGAGGGGTATTTTGGCCAAGGACTACATTTTGACTGTTGCAGTAAGACGTCTTTATTTTGAAAGACAAGCCCTATTATTCAGCGTAGAAAAGATGAAAGAAAGCCTAAGAAATATCCTTTTTCACCTCTACTTGAACATCTTCAGTTATCAAGGAACAGCTGGATTTTTTTTAAGCCGTAAAGTATAAGCAGATGATCTCTGTCCATATAATTCTCTTAAGCAAATTCTGAAGGAAGTAATGCTTCAAAACTTTTGATATTCCATAACACATTTAAGAAAGGGAATTTTACTCTGGAACCTTCTTTTAAGGCATGCTTGCATAATTTGAATGTGTGCCTGTGCACATGGGTGTTGCTGTATGTGCTGAGATGAACTGGTAAAGAGGGCCAGCTGCTGTTGTTAAAGCATTTCAGATTTAGGCTACAGGGTGAACAGAGAGACAGGCTTCTGAATTCCCCTGCTGAGACTTCAACATTTCTGCTTTAATGTATGTGTGTCAATGTGTGCGTGTATAGGTACAACACTGTGGGAGGCCTAAGAGAAACCTCCCTGATTACATTTTAAGAAAGTATATTTGCAACACTGCATCTGTTACTCAAACACAAGTGATGAGACAGTTGAAATAATAGCTAGGAGCAAATACTCTTGGCTAAGGGAGATACCCTGAAGAACCTATGAGGCAATCTTTGTGTGAGAAGGCAGCTTTCCCTTAGACAGTATTTCACAGTGTTTCTGGGGAGATGTAGTGGTGGAACGGGTTGTCCTGTGTGAGTGTTAATTGTGTGTTAAGTGCTCTTGGAGAGGTTTTAAACATTTTTATTAAAAAATAAAAAGACAATCAACTAACCAAGCAAAACCTAAACCACTTGTGGAGTACTTTATTAAGGTTGTTGAGAAATCTATAAATCCAGAAAGGGATATTCTAGAAATCACATGGTATTAGGGCTGATTTAGACATAGGCTAAGACATTATTTCCTCTGCACTTTTCTAAACCTGAATCCTATTTAATTTTAAAGCTTTGTAATGTGGTTATTGTCTCTGGATGTACACTACATCCGACTCAGTGAGTGTGTATGTACACCATTTATATCAAAGTAACTAGTTGTGGATGATGATTATCACTTCTAATTTCAGAATTGACTAGACAGGCATCAATCCCACAGGAGATGCCATCTTCAGAAAAAAACACAAAACCCCCCAGACCTACTGAACAGCCATATTAGTGGGTGGTTCCTGCTCCAATGAGGTAACAGTTTGACTAACTTGTGACAGAAAGGGGCAAGACATAAGGACAGGAAAAACAGTAACTCTGTAGAGAACTCAGTGGCAATACCTAAAGGCTGGAAGTGTGTGCATGTGTGTATTTTGGTTTTTTTCCAGTTTTCAGCTTAATTAAAATCAGAAAATTTTAGCTTGCTATACTAGCCACAAGTTCTAATTATAAACTCCAGAATATATTTTTGTGACTCTGGAAGTTTTAGGTGTTTCTTCTGAAGTTTTTGTGATATTAAAAATGTTTTCATGTGGTTTGCTATTATTCTTGTGTTTATTTACAATGCTTGACTGGAGTTTCACATGTGATCAGCAAATTAAACAATTATAGATTGTGGTGATTTTATTTGGTGTTTTTTTTTTTTTTTCTTCAGGTATGCAAGTGCGAGGCAGGTTTTCTGGATTGGATCCCCATATTGTCATGGTAAGAAATGTAAAGAAGGCCTTTTTCTAGACTCTCATCCAGGTCAGAATAATGTGTAATTTTATTTTACTACTTTTTTCTTTAAATTGTTTCAATGTACTGAAAGAATAGTGACCTAGTTTACCAAAAATATGTACACGCTGGTATTTTCACAAAACTGTGGGTGTATATCTAAAGTTAAAAATGTTTTAATTAGAAATGAACAAAAATTAGAAATTAGTGTCAAATTTGAAATGTTCATTAGAAATTAACATTTCAAAGGTCTTTATTTGCAGATGTTTTCATTTAGATGTAGACTTATGTGAAGAACAAAATGTATGCATAAAAATTATTGTAGTACTGACCATCACATTTTTAGATGGGTTCATTGATCTGTCACTTGTTTGTCATCTGAAGAATTTATCTGTTAATGATGAGCCAGTATTTCCAGCAATCCCAGAAAGCCTTGTCTCACATCATCATGAATTGCTACGAACTTATGCTATTTCTGAAATCCTTGTACATCCTTATATCCTTTTTAAGTATCCTGTAAGTTTGAATAGAATAATTCTGGAAATATTTTTGATTGTAATGAAGGCGCATTTGGCAAATGAAACTCCAACTTTTTCAAAGTCTGTGAGGAGTAAACTTTATCAGATGGATTTAAAACTTTTGAAAGTTTCCCACTATCCTTTCCTTAGTAAATGTTTTCTTGCTTATATGTTAATAGAATCTAGAGCTGTGAAATGAAAATTTTGCAGGGACTATCCATAGTGGGGCTGAGAGACTGAGAAGATTAGGATAGCAGCTCCAATTAAATCTTAAAAAGCTGCCATCCACTTCCAGTGATACTGTGAAATATCAGTGGGGCAGCATATGCCTTTTGTGTTCACATATCTCAGGTCTCCTGGCACTCAGTCTAATCTCTTTCAAGCAATCAGATTGTGAGAAGACAGAAGAACTGACCATACAGCAGAAAGCTGAAGCATCTTTCCATCGTCTATCAGTCCTGGCTAACCAGGGAGGTCCAGGTTGACTGGAAGTTAGCAAATGTGATGCCCATCTGCAGGAAGGGCCAGAAAGGGCATTGAGGGAACTACAGCTTATTCTGACTGTGGTAGAGATGTTCTAGATACACTTTGTTCATGTTTATTAGAAGTAAGACTTAAAATGTCAGCCAGCTTGTGAATCACATGCTTAATTTAAAAAAAACCCACAACTCTGCTGCCTCCTTTTCTGAAAGCCTGGGTTGTCATCTTTTCTCAGTCATTGGCCTACCTTTCCACTGGCTTTTAATTATCCCTGCTAGTGCTACTTCTCCTTGAAGCTATCTTCTATGCTTACCAGCCCCCTGTCAGGAACTGGTTGATATTAGTTTTCACAGATTCTGCAAAAGGAGAAAAGCAGAGGCTGTAAGTAAAAATTTATCACTATTATATATATTTCTGAATGTTATGTTCATTGCCTATCCAGAAAACTCCTTGGTTTCTTTTGAAATTGGTACTGAAAGCTTGTAAAGCAAGAGGCAATGTTTAATTAAAATTACTTTATTTTCTGCTTTTTAACCTATTTACTACCCACTAACGCAGCAGGATTTGCCATCCCTTCAAAAGAATTCCTTTGTCCATCTGTAAACTGTTTTTACTAAGATTCACTGAACATAGAAATGTCTGGGTTGGAAGGGACCTCAAGAGGTCATCCAGTCCAACCCCCCTGCGGAGAGCAGGGACTTCCTCAACTAGAGCAGGTTGCTCAGAGCTCTTGAATGTCTCCAGGGATGGGGCCTCAACCACCTCCCTGGGCAACCTGTTCCAGTGCTCCACCACTCTCGTGGTAA